>CANNZV010002843.1:84508-130531 GCA_947561585.1 Caprella mutica
CTAGCATCCCTATATATCAACAGATTCCCATAGACAATTAAACACTTCAATTAGTTACATCAAGTGCCTATATCGATCAATGGTTCTCAAATTTATGATCAAGTGCCCTTAAGTTAAAAATGGTAATTTCCTATAACAATCTTACTGCGGATGTTTTTTAATGAAGAAATAATATTTTTATAAATAGAATGAAAGAGTAATAAATAATCACTAGATTTACTGCACTTTACATTGCATTTAAAAATATTTTGCTTTTTGTTATAATGGAGTACTTACTTGGTTCATGATTTATGATCAGACATTAAAGCCATGTAAGTTTTGTAAACTAATGATATTAACTCTATAACTGCCCAGGCATACATCACTCTTATTATAACTCACAATTATGACAATCGAATAAGTGTGGGACATGTTTCGCTTTTATTTTTCCTTTTTTATAGAACATTTTAGTGGTAACTTTGATAACTTGGATGGACACTTTCATGCAATTAAGCTGTTTTCGCCGAAACTTATGCATGTGGAATAGATTGAAGATTTTTTATGGTAAATACTATAGCTACATTATTTACCATAAATCTATCCCTCCTGCATAAGTTACGGCAAAAACAGCAAAACTGAAAACAATGACCAACATACCAATGTTACTCCTAAAAAAATTTCTTTACCAGGAAAAATAAAAGCAAAAACATCTCATATTTTCATTCGAGTGTCATAAGTCCGAAATATGTTAAGGCAGAAGTATATGCCTGTATATGAAATGTGTGCAGTAACATAAAAATTTAATGATATGTATATATAAAGTAAAATATTTTACAAAACTAAAGCACATAATTGAATCCAAAAAATTAAAACGGGAAATATAACTTCAAATACAAAAAAAAAATAACCTTAAGAAATGAAACATCTCCACCATCGATAGCTATGCATCACCAAAGACATTTCCCATAAATAACTGTTCCGAATTCACACCTTTGAGCTCTGTCGAACCTCCAAAGTCATTTACCGTGAGTTATTGAAACAGTTATTTCAAATTGTTGGTCTATTAGAGTGAGTGCTTCGGTCAACTGGCTCACCTCCCATATCAAATTATCTTAAGCTCCGTCTACACCACACAGAGTTAGAGAAACACTATTGGTCATTCTGTGATATTTGTGTTTCTAACAAAATTGGAAGAGTTGCAGAAAATGAAATAATGTGTTTTGTAACTCTAAGATTATATAGTTCTGAAATCCTTTGTGCGCTGTACCAGTATTTGGCAGTGTTTAGAAATTGGTAACTGCGATAAGATTTTGTAAATGTTGAATATAATACGCTAACAAAACCATATATTTTTAAATTCCCTATATGTGTATAGATATATTAACTGTATTTGAACTCTTATATTCAGTATGGAAGCTCTTTTGGATTTGTTTCAAGATTCTGTAACTTCGTGACACACACACAGAAATTGATCGCTATGTAAACGGGGATATAAGCCTTTTTCTATTACTTTTTCGAGTGAAACTGCATTGTGTGCAGATATAGATTAATAATTTCACCATTTTCTTCATTGACTACGAAAAACTTTGGAACGTTATGGTTTGATCGGTGCACGAACAATTATCTCGCACGAATAACGTCAGAATAATTTCATTTATATATTTGAAATCTTGTTATTCGTATAACTCAAGCAATTTAGTTGTATTTTTAGCTATGCTCTTTCTGAACGTTAATTGAATTCAATTCGATTAGATTTCCTTCAAATGATTTTGGATTGATAGCAAAGATGAGAAAATATTATTTGAGTGGAACAGTTCAAGGAATTTTGATAAATTAAAATAAGTGATATCAATCTATCAAATTTTTATTACAAACACCAAATAATAAATAATTTTAGTACAATTGTAGGCTCTAATCTGACTAATTGTCACTCCTGTATACAGTTTACCATTCCCTTCATTACCATTCAGTGCATCCCTTCATCTGCCTATAGAACACTGTATTAAATTACAAGATAATATATTCAGTTAGAGACAAATTTGCTGTCAGTGATCGACGAATATATTGTCACACTCATTGAACTTTTACGATAACAGACTCTATTGATGTCAATAGAGCAGAACAATGGGGAGCTCTGGGAAAACATATTAGTGTCTCTATCTCCTGCCGTGAATAATACGTGCGCGGACAGAATGCCTACGGACAAAATGCCTACAGACAAAATGCCTAACGGAAAAAATGCCTAACGGACAAAATGCCTAATGGACAAAATGCCTAACGGACAAAATGCCTAAAGCTCCGTACAGACGGTCAAATTTTTTTAGAGAAGTGACAAACTTAATGACAAACTAAATGACAAACTTATCGTCAGTTTTCAAGGAGTGTCTACACGGTCAATTTTTCTCGCCAAAAGTTTGAGGTTCACTGGCGTCAGTTTCGTCAAAATTAATGTTATATATCGTGAAAATAAAAACTATACATATAACTTGGTATGTATATTTTTTAAATTCAGAACAGTAAGAACCCAGAAAAAATGATTTGTTTTTAATGACAAAATATCGTCTTGAAAAGGATAGTCAAAAATAGATCATAGAAAACAATTCACAACGTAGGTAGCCTACCTATAACTTATATCTAATACAACCAAGTATTAAAGAGTCTGTCGTCAGCCATTGTAACTAGATAGATACTAACTAAGTTTGAAAAAAGTGAGGTTTTTGTAGGTGTACCTAGCTGTAATAAACTAAAATGACGCGCAAATAAAAAAATATTATTGCCGGAAAGTCAGTTTGTACTTCAAACTTTATCGTCAGCAAATAGTTTGACAAAATTTTTGCTGACGATATCCAACATGTTGGAATAAAAAAACTGATGAAAAGTTAGACGGTTTGCTGACGCTAGGAAGTTATCGTCATTTAGTTTGTCATTAAGTTTGTCACTTCTCTGAAAAATTTGACCGTCTGGACGGGGCTTAACGGACAAAATGCCTAAAATGCATTTAAATTGTGGACAAAGATTTAAAATAAGTGAGACTAAGTGGAAATAAAGAATTTTGTCTTAGTGGGAGTTTATTATAAATCACTTCCACATTGAATATGAAAAATTGTAACTCAGCGTGCTTAGTGTAAACACTGTTTTATTTCATTTCACTGTGTTTATGATTTATCACTGAAGTGTTTATTCTATTTACCAAATCGGTCTCAAAAATCAATCATCCTACATCTTGCCATTTTTATTGGATCTATAATCATCTTCTTCTATTTTCATTTTTTTTAAAACATCTATATATATCTTCTTCTATATCCATTTTTTTAAAATACATCTATAAACATCTTATTTTGTTTCAATTTTTAAAAGATATCTATAATCATCTTATTCTATTTTTATTTTTTATAATATTGTGTAATGTGTATTCTTTTAGTTAGCTATAATTATCTTCAAACCATACTGATGTTTGTAGATGATTTTGAAATTCTAAAGCAAGTTAAGTGATTACAATGTTAATATAAGTTACTACTGATATGCAATTAACTATACTCTGGTTATAAAACAGCCGCCGATATTTGTTTCCACTGGAAAAATGTACAGTATTCTTATGAGATGTAACTGAGACGTAGTATATATTTTTTTCTTATGTTTTACATAAATTTAAAAAAATATTATTTGACGTTCAATGATAAGGTTTATTAAAATACATATAATGTATTCTGTTCTCTATTCTAGAGAATAGAGAGTAACCATTTTCTATTCTAGCACAGTGTCTTGGAACAATTAACATTGAATTGGAAAAACATGACTATATTATGTTTTGTATATATTTATTAGGTTGAAAAACACATACAAACTATTTCTTAAACCTTCTTCCCGTTATTTATCTCCCATTCCACCAGCATATTGTTTTATTTATGGAGTTAATTCTTTTATTTACTTTGCAACATTCTTTTACGTCATTAATATACAATTACTATTTTCGATATTCATATATTTTGTACATTAGGTATTTTGTCCGTTAGGCATTTTGTCCGTTAGGCATTTTGTTCGTTAGGCATTTTGTCTGTAGGCATTTTGTCCGTAGGTATTTTGTCCGTAGGCATTTTGTCCGTTAGGCATTTTGTCCGTTAGGCATTTTGTCCGTTAGGCATTTTGTCTGTAGGCATTTTGTCCGTAGGTATTTTGTCCGTTAGGCATTTTGTCCGTTAGGCATTTTGTCCGTTAGGCATTTTGTCTGTAGGCATTTTGTCCGTAGGTATTTTGTCCGTAGGCATTTTGTCTGTAGGCATTTTGTCCGTAGGTATTTTGTCCGTAGGCATTTTGTCCTAGTACCGAATAATATCACTGAATGACATGAATTAGAAAGACTCATCTATGTACCTGTATGTCAAATTAAAAGATCACAACAAGTAAAGAGCTTTATAAAACTACTAATTTCTAAAAACTATATGACTAACAAACTTCATATCTTGAAAACATTATAACTAAAAACTTTATGATTAAAAAACCCTGTGAATTTGAAAATCTTTCGAGAGTAAACTTTATACCTATATTTAAAAACTTTAATTCCAATTAAATTCGTTATCAAGTCGTATTATCTTTAATGTTTTGTAAATACTTCATACTTTACATTTTAACAAGTAATCACTTGAACCAATCATTAAAAAATTCTATCAATTAATAACATGCACTATTTTTCAATGAATGTTTACGTTTCTCATCTGAAGGTAGTGTATAACTACCTCACGCTACTGTGGGGGGACTGCTTGGATACTCGTGGACATCCAATGTCGATCAATTAGATATTCAATTTAGTCAATTCTTACCTTTAAAAAAATAATGTATGTGAATATAGCACTACTATAAAATGAACTAAGTTTCTTGTTTAAAATAATTTATATTAGATTAAGTAAAGAATGCTTTTACAGCCTCCCTCTACATATATTGAGTCTACTATTTTATCTAATTAATTTTTAATAGTATCTAATATGACTGTGATCATAGAATATGTTCATTATTATCCATTATTATGAATACTATAGTATGAATAATATAAATATGAAATTCATGCTAATCAATGTTTAAAAAATTAAATTATTCATGCAATGAGAGAAAATAAATCTTTTTTCCTGTGTATATTATTCCACCTTTTTCGTTTCTGTGTTTCTCATCATAATACTATTTTCAAAAGCACTCATTTCCATGCAAACAAAGAATGAATTACAGTTTTAAATTAGCTCTAGAGAATATGCTTCAGCTCTACCACTTCAAACACACCTAATTACATGCAAATAAACAAAAAGAAAGAAATATTTCAAAGTCTTTTATGAATTATATTCATATTATTCATTGTTCCCAACAAAGTAGTAATAACTAAAATAATTATGAGATTAATTCATTTAATATAATACCAGAAATTTATAAAAATACGTATTACTGAGGTACTGCAGTGCGACTTACCAGAAATATTACTTTTTCGAGATTTTTAATTATGGGGAATGATCTTCTATCGAAAGTTAGAGTTCATCATCATCAATTTCAATATTTTTTTTTATATATTTCTTTAAAATCTTTTAGGATATATGTTGCTAACGAAATAAAATGCATCGAATTTGAAAAGGTTATAAACCTTCATTTAAATTGTAATGCATAGGTATTTCTTTTAAATGGTTATCAATAATATATTGTGATTCATGCTCTAAGATCTTGCGCATATCATATCGCTTCTTTTTATTTAAAAATATAAACAGCAACATGAATAAATTCAATTAAGCAAGAGTAGTCTTTTTTTTAAACATATCAATAATTCTAATCCTATAATTATAACACTATTAACTAAGTTATGGAAATTGTTATTGGTATAGTTAGTATAATATGTCTTATGAAGAGAGGAAAATAACCTAATGTTCTCCTTCAACTCGTAGGTATGTTTTATTTGTTTGGAGATGAACTGCTGCGTTAATTTGTGTTGAGGCTAAAATCTCCAGAGAGAAACTCTTTAAAAGTTAGTGAGTAAACAAATGCACAACAGAGTTTGTGTGTGTCATCAGTGGGGACTGGTAGGGGGTTTGGAATAAGTTTCCTGTGTTTCGGAACAGAATACGCAACATTAGTTGAAGCTTTCAAATGGAGAAAAAGGAAATGTTATCATACAAGATAACTTCTTTTAATAAAATCTATGTACAATATTGTTTACATTGTTATTTATGCTAAGTTCTTCTTTATGAATTAAAGATGAGCAATGAATGAGAAACTACTAGCCGTATAAAGAAGATAACTTTGGTATTGACAAACAGTGCTATCGTACGAGGCTGAAGAACTTTCCACTCATATCACCTGATAAATATCTAAGTTTGATTAAAGATCATTTGAATTCTTGAAGAGTTGCAAACAAAGTTAAGAAGATTAGCAAAGTTAGTCCAGGCAGAGGAGTGACTCTCCTTCATACACTTTACATCAGCATGAAATTGAACAAACATTTTTAGCATTAATTTATTTGAACGTCTCGATAAAATTTCATCTTATTAATAAAAGCTAATGTTTTTGCCAGAAAACTATTTATCATATCTGTAAGTTAATGAATAAAGACATATTTACATCGTGTCAATATACATACATGAAATATTTAAATGAGTAAGTGGAGTTTCCAAATATTAATCGTTTAGGGGATTCACAGAAATTTCGTTCTATTGTCATATACATTTATTTGAAATATAATACCTTTAATACATAAGTTTCCAGGAAATACATAAGAAATGTATATAAATTAACATTTAATATACAAATTATCGCTTATTCCTACTATAAATATCTCAAAGTAAGTAGATTGGAAAAGTTGTCCATTAGTTATCGAGCAGCAAAATAATTGTTTCTCTTTTCTCAGCTCCAATTCTTTTATTGAAATCCAATAGAAACTTTCTCTGGTTTGTACTTATCGCTGATTGTAGGTGAAATCTTCGGTCTGGGGCAGAAAATTGAGAAAGAATTAGGATATAAAAACACAGACCATTAACCTAATGGCTTGGAATATCCTCTGCTTGGAATACAATGCATTCTAATATCAATTCCTAATTGGAATCATTAGAGGTAAATAAGATATTATATCTCCAATGGAACAATGGTTAACATCAAAATATTGGTGAAGTCAATGATTTTCTTACATATCACATTTCTTAGATATGAATATGGAATATGTTTGAGAATACATAAGTTCTACTATTGTAGCTAGAACTTGAGTTTATTCCCACGCTGATTCCAGTCAATTGATAGAATGCTTAATTATCCCGAGAAATAATCTAAAGCTATATACATAAATATTTTAATATTTGGCTTACAAATTTATGACAAATAATATAATACAAGACGAAAGTTATAGACAATAGAATAATCATACATGAAGTGGTGTGAAGAAGCTCCCTGCATTCCAAAAAACTTGAACATATTCCAAAAAATGTTCCACATATTCGAAAAAATGTTCCACATATTCGATTAAAAATGTTCCACATAATCTAAAAAACCTCAACATATTCGATAAAATGTTCCACATATTCGAAAAAACCTCAACATATTCGATAAAATGTTCATAATATTCCAAAATGTTCCACATATTCGAAAAAATGTTCCACATATTCGAAAAAACCTCAACATATTCGATAGAATGTTCCACATATTCGAAAAAACCTAAACATATTCGAAAAAAATGTTTCACATATTTTCGAAAGAAGTTCTACACATTCGTCAGAGGCTCAATATATTCAAATAGAAAATGTATACAGTAAGTAGAAATGCATGAGTAGGTCATGTTAGATCTAATTATAAACCTAAAACCATTTAATTACCTAATTTTGAATTAACTTGGCAAGTGAAGATTTTATTACCATGTTTATTTATCATTCGAATTCAGCAGTCCATCTAGAATTGAGAACATAAACAAAAGGTGTGATAAGAATTGACTCAATAATTATTTATATATCTGCTTAGTTGTTGTTAAATGCATGGAATATTTTTGGCATGTACTGAAATTTAATATTAGGCCTTGTTAATAAACAATTCTTAATTTTGCACCAATCAATTATTTTCATATTAAACAGTTAACTGAAATAGAAGAGGTGAAATCTTTTTGAAGAGAAAGTTTGCATGTTAATTAACCATATTATTATACTATATACTTATTATATAATAACATATATATTTCCAAAAAAAAATAAACGAATAATTTGTTCAAGTTATTTTTCAGGCAATTTTTATTTTTTTACTTATCTATTTTTCTACCTTATATCGTTTGTATATTCATTCAAAAATTCGATTATTCAACACATTCGTTCTATTGATCAATTTTAAAATATTTGTTCTACCATTTTAGTGTTTTACCAACTTCGGCTTAGAAAAACTTAATTAAAATTATATTCAATTGCTATATTACTGACTTTAATCGCGTAGCTATTATTGCCAATAGGAGACTTAATTACTCTAAGGATGTTTGTTATACATATTGCCACCTTCGAGTATTGAGGATGTATTATAACTCTTAGGAGTAGGAATAACTCATGCAGTTTATAATAACTCTATTAGGAGTAGGCATAACTCTTATGTATAGATTATAATAACTCTAATTAAGAGTAGGCATCCATTCAACATAAATAGAGGAATAGAGAAGTTAATTTCCGGTATTTAATACAGGGGGGAGTCTTGACGCTTTTCTTTGATGGGATTTTAGTACAGAATCATTGTAATATTATGTGTGTACACTGAATAATAACGATATATGAGTATATCGAGAAACTTTCAAATGTCGTTGATATAATGTACTTAATTTTAAAACCATTCTTTGAATACATGTTTCATCATGAGTAAAACATATTCCAAATCTTACTACTTTTGTAAGCTTCATCCTTATAGGTTGCGCTCATCATAGAAAATTTTCCTTAAGTGATGGTAATTTGGTAATCTTGAAGAATTTATTCGATCCCTGATAATCTGGTGGTAATCTCCTAATTTTGGAGAAACATTAAAGGGTCCAGAGGAACACATTCTCAAGTTAATTCAATGAACTCATCCACTTTGGCCAAGAAATTAGATAATCTGAATGAAGGAGAATACTTATATGGAAGTGCCTAATTCTATTTCTTATGTTTAACTTACGTGCAGTTAATTTGATATTATTATTCCCATAGTAATAGCATATGCAGTAATTACCTTTATATTTTACATTGTTTCTTATGCGTTCTTATTATTGCTACTGTAAAAGTGACCAAAAAAGTGTATTTCAATTATAATCCTCTATTATCAAAGCGTTAAATTCTAATCCTATTAATCATTTTAATCAAAAATTGTTAATCAATCGACTCTCTAGTTTCTTCTTCGAATTTTTGTTTACGAAATTAATCACAGCGGAATCCTTTAAAGGTTAAAAAATATTGATTGAAGCTATCTCCAGTATTGAAAATTAACAGATTCATTTCAAGCAAATTATTGATGTACTCGCATTCACATGGGATAAATTGTTTGTAAAAGATTTACTATTTACTGTAAGTGAAGACTAAGATTAATTTAATGGAACTAAAAGATAGAATGATTCTTTATAGATAAAATCTTTGACAAAGGATGAAACCTTGAATAATAATTGAAATGAACTGTATAGATTATTCATTATAACATATATTTAGAGAATTATGAACTAATCAAACTAATGATACAGTTAAATTGACCGAATTTTGATACTTTATATTATATAATTTATTTATTTACAGATATTGATTATTAGTCAATTATTGTTTTTTTGTTATTTATTCATTAAAGAAAAAATGTTAATTTTTCACGAAGTTTATTTGAAGAAGTTTTAAGACTGGACTTACATTAAAAATCAGAATTAATGATAATAATAAAAAAAATTAAAAAGACACGTTGAAATCAAATTAAAAAATAATGAAAACGGAATATTTTTTTTAATATCAGAATTATCGGAGAAAACGTTTCACGTTCAACTGAAACAATTGCAATTGTATTTCAGTTTTTAAAAGCTATATATACTCACTTAAAATATTACGTCCTAGATTTTGAAATCTATCAAAAGATAAAAATGGCATAATATTATTTCTTGTTGAATCAGATACTGATGTAATGTATCTTTTCATGGATATTTTAACGCTGTGTAAACATATTTGGAGGAAGAAGTTCAAACTCTAAAGGATTTTCGTTTTATGGAGAGAAATCTCATCTTTTTTCATGAAATATACAAACATAGTATGATAGATGAACATTATAGTTAGTGAAGGCATGAATCATCTTTCGGCTGAAATTACTGTAGTTTCAGAGGAAATGAGGTTTTTATATATAAATATTCGTTTTCTATTCCAATTAAAGCTATTCCAATTGGGAGCAAATTTGGAGAAATAGTATATAACATTCAATAGCTCTCTCTACTACATCATCCCACTACCAACAGCATAAAATGCAGTTCAAAACTTGGACATGCGGTTGGGCTCCTCGGAAGTGATCATATCGGTGAAATGTATATCCTCCCTATAATATACTCCCTCTTTATAGTCCTTTTTACCATCAAAATTCAACACACCATCTATTGGAGTTCAGGAAATTGAAATGTATGCGAGGCAGAGTTAGGCAACCACTTGGATCGAGTCACCCTCGTGTCGATTGAGTCATCTTCAACATGTATACAGAGTTTATTATCTTAACAAAAAATCTTTCTCTAAAAATTATTAGAAATTTTAGTTCTAAAATAGCCAATGTCTCAAGTTTCAATCAGTTAATTATAATGAAATTCACTACTGTCTTTTAATGTACAAATAGTATTACATCTTTTATTAGTTAAAAGGAGAGCATTTCGAAGGTTTCTAACATTGAGTTTCTAGATATAAATTTGAGTAAACTTTATTGGTGCATAATTTTCATCATTGTTCACAAAATGTCCGTTTATTTTTGTGAGTAAGAAATACTTATCGAATTTGTGAAATGAAAAAACTAATAAATTGTATTTAAAAATTTAATTGAATTCAATTCAATATTTGAATTGAATATTACATGAAAATATATATACATTCTTTGAGTCAAAGTTAAGAATAAAATAGAAGACGATAATTACTAACAAAAAAATGATCTCTTTATCATTTAGATAACGATTTTTCAAAGTAAATTAGACTTCATTTATTTAATCACCTTTATTTATATGAAAAATGTGTATAAAACTACTTAATTATTTATGCTGATTCCACTGAAAACATATTAAAAAGAAAATGTTTGAATTTAGTAGTCCCCCATCCTCTAAAGTGTAACATATCAAACAAGGATTATGAGTTTAGATCATTACGTAAATTATATGTTGTATATCATGCATGTTTAAATACGACATTTCTGTTTATTCAAGAGTACGTGTTAATTCCTAAATATTAATAACATAGAATAATTTAACTATATTTATTCATAGAGAAAAATTAATTAAATTTAACAAACAATATATGATATAAATTGATATATATATTAACAATATATATGACAAATAAGAAACCCTACCGATTATTATTCAAAATACATAAAATACATCATGTTACATAAAAACCTCCTAATTATTAAAAGATTAAGAAACTAGATAATATCTTCATCCAATTGACATTATAAATTAACATTAACTAATTCTGATGGGGTCTGAACTAACAGTATCGTAGTTTTTAAGCCTAACCTCTCTAGAGATGAATTAGGGTCGTAAAATTTGATTTGGTGAGATGGAGGTGGAAAGTCTCTTGAAGCTACTTCACAATTTACGGTTATAGCGACAGTGATGAATCGGGTCACTCTGTCAGGGACTGTGATTTGAATTAGCACAATGAAAATCTACTTTGCCGAGGTCATGAGTCGGGAACTTATACGCCCTGAACATTAATATTGTGGCGAAATTAGGGAAGGTTTAAAATATTAAAAAACTAATACAGTTGAGTTTTCTCAATCAATAAAAATTGTTTATATAAATTGGCCAGCTTTAGATATGTTGAAAAGTGTGGGGTAAATTAAGACTAAAATGAAAAATCGAATGCATTGCAAAAATTGTTTATTAATGACATTATTTTTCCAATAGATTTAAATAAGAATAGATTTCACTTAATTTCATTTACTGCCACACGAATGAGTAAATATTTGCTGTGTCTTTTTTTTTTATATGATACATGAAAGAATCTGATTCAAGATTAGTTTGATTTTCGATTTCTAAAAATTTAAATACAATTACCAGTAAATCTTCATATTTATGCTTTCGAGATTCATTTTCTTTAATAAAGAACAAAACATCTTCAGCAAAAGACTATCATTAATTAATTTAATCACGTGATTAAACATTTATTTCAAAACATAATAATAATATTACAATATCAGTAATATACTAAATAACAGTATTTTTAATGATACACATGAAGTGAAGAAAATATCGTTTCTTTAGTTAGTAGATATTACTATATAACATATTAATATATAACATATTAATATATAACATATTAATATATAACATATTAATATATAACATATAAATATATAACATATTAATATATAACATATTAATATATAACATATTAATATATAACATATTAATATATAACATATAAATATATAACATATTAATATATAACATATTAATACATAACATATTAATATATAACATATTAATATATAACATATTAATACATAACATATTAATATATAACATATAAATATATAACATATTAATATATAACATTTTAATACATAACATATTAATATATAACATATTAATATATAACAAACTATGAGAGATAAAAAATGTATACTGATTATTACTTACAATAGAATTTCAACGACATGAATAACACAAATAAAAAGTGTCATTATAGAATTTCCAGTTTAATAATGGCCGATTCATGTTCTCAGTTCGCATATAATTATTATGACATATTGCAACTGCTGTGATATTTTCTGAATACCTCGTGTCAGTTGGTGTCAGTTTCGGTGACGTGACCTGAGAGTTCACTGTAATTC
Organism: Caprella mutica; assembly: GCA_947561585.1. Lineage (NCBI taxonomy): Eukaryota > Metazoa > Arthropoda > Malacostraca > Amphipoda > Caprellidae > Caprella > Caprella mutica. The sequence continues at coordinate 97,496 of CANNZV010002843.1, forward strand.
ATACGGAATAACTCTGTGTCAAAGACCAGCGGAATTTACCCTATTAGAATAAACGATTTAGTGGAATTTACCCTATTGGAATAAACGATTCAGTGGAATTTACCCTATTGGAATAAACGATTCAGTGGAATTTACCCTATTGGAATAAACGATTTAGTGGAAGTTACCCTATTGGAATAAACGATTTAGTGGAATTTACCCTATTGGAATAAACGATTTAGTGGAATTTACCCTATTGGAATAAACGATTCAGTGGAATTTACCCTATTGGAATAAACGATTCAGTGGAATTTACCCTATTGGAATAAACGATTCAGTGGAATTTACCCTATTGGAATAAACGATTTAGTGGAATTTACCCTATTGGAATAAACGATTTAGTGGAATTTACCCTATTGGAATAAACGATTCAGTGGAATTTTCTCTATTATAGGAATATACGATATATGAAATTTACTCTATTATGAATACACCATTTAGTGGAATTTATCCTGTTAGGGAATATAATGTTCAGTGGAATTCACGTACCCTATTAGGAATATAGGATTAAGTGGGATTTGCCATATCTCTTTTAGATCATAGAATAGTACATAGATAAAATAATTAGAACACAAAGTTTTTGATTTAATATAAAAATATATTTGAACAATTTAACTTGTTTAACTAAACATTTGAACAATTTAACTTGTTTAACTAAACATTTGAACAATTTAACTCGTTTAGTTAAAAATTTAAATAATTTAACTTGTTTAGTTAAAAATTTAAACAATTTAACTTGTTTAATTAAACATTTTAATAATTTAACTTGTTCAATTAAACATTTTAATAATTTAACTTGTTCTATTAAACATTTGAATAATTTAACTTGTTTAATTAAACATTTTAATAATTTAACTTGTTCAATTAAACATTTGAATAATTTAACTTGTTTAATTAAACATTTGAATAATTTAACTAATTCAATTAAACATTTGAACATTTTAACTTGTTTAACTAAACATTTGAACAATTTAACTTGTTTAATTAAACATTTTAATAATTTAACTTGTTTAATCAAATATTTGAACATTTTAACTTGTTTAACTAAACATTTGAACAATTTAACTTGTTTAATTAAACATTTGAACAATTTAACTTGTTTAATTAAACATTTGAACATTTTAACTTGTTTAACTAAACATTTGAACAATTTAACTTGTTTAATTAAACATTTTAATAATTTAACTAATTCAATTAAACATTTGAACATTTTAACTTGTTTAACTAAACATTTGAACAATTTAACTTGTTTAATTAAACATTTTAATAATTTAACTTGTTTAATCAAATATTTGAACATTTTAACTTGTTTAATTAAACATTTAAATAATTTAACTTGTTTAATTAAACATTTGAACAATTTAACTTGTTTAATTAAACATTTGAACAATTTAACTTGTTTAATTAAACATTTGAACAATTTAACTTGTTTATTAAAATATTTTAATAATTTAACTTATTTAATTAAACATTTTACCTGTTGAATTATTATGACCAAGATTGTCTCAATTATTCATTGTAACTAGAAGGAATTTTGACATGAATTAAAAAAGATTAAACAAACAGAAAAAGATTAAACAAACAGAAAAAGATTAAACAAACAGAAAAAGATTAAACAAACAGAAAAAGAATAAACAGACAGAAAAAGATTAAACATACTGTTTCAGTTCTACAAGATGTAGAATGTAAAATTTTATCCGTATTGGGTGATTGAAAGTAAAGGATGAAAAATTGGCATTCAGGTACTAAATATATTTATATTAATGACTGTGTTCAAAGCCAATAAAATTCAGGTTGGTACACAGCTGGAAAGAAAAAGGAAACAATATAATTAACTGACTGCAAAAATGAACTTAAAATAGAATGTAAGACAGCATAAAAAATATAATCAAATTAACAAAACACACACCTGGAGATCACCTCTGAAGAACATTCGAACTGTAACTGACAACTGTCAGAACGTTCGAATGTCCGACATCAATTAAATTCGTAACAGATATGGTACAAAACCAGGTAAAAAAAAGGTTATTGTATGGCGGTACATACATAGAAAACAAATACGACAAGAGCATTCACTCGCTAGATATACGAGTATACGAATTCAGAGGAATGTACTCTAAAATACAATATACCCTGAAAATAATTACATGTGTATACCATGAGGCACTTACACTTATAATCATGTGTATAACATGTATCCATTTTAGAAATGGATACCATGCAAATATGTATGATATGAGTTTTAATTAATTGTGCATATGGTATATTACTTGTGGTTTTAACATATTATGTTATAAGTATGGTATTTGACATGATAATTGCTATGAATGTGGTAAATAGAATATGGTAAATATTTATACTGTTTTGCCACATTAAATCCGTTAAACAGCACGGCAACCATGTGTACACTGAGAAGAAATTGCGAGTCAACCTGACTCATCTCTTGAGTCATGGCTGCAAAACTCCAATATTGGAGTCATTTTTCTTGATTGACTCTACTTGAGTCAATATGACTATGACTCAATATGACTCATACTTTTGAGTAAAATATTAGGGTAAGTCAAGTGAAACTAAATCTCAAATTTTGAGTCAATTTGACTCGTATTTTTTTCCATTGTAAGCAATATAGAATTGTTGCAGAGTACAACAATTATCTAACTAATTAAAATTATCAACCATATTGAGTGATTTAAAATTCATTCGAATTGTTAATTAGTTAATTCAATTCATTTGTTATATAATCTGTGTGTGCATAGATTTTTTTTTTTTTTCATTTAAGATACCATGTGAGTCCAATTAACAAGAAAATTAATTGTAGAATATGTGGAGGATATTTTTCATATTAGCAAATTTGTGAAACTACTCGACATGAATGTTTCAAATCATATTATACTAAAATCATGAGTATTATAAGAATGAGGCTAAGGATGAGAGCTGATCGAAACATACCATGGTCATCATTATGTATGCATACTTAATAATTTTAGTATATATGGAAATTTTTTTACTACATGATGCTTTAACTATCGATATTTTAAAATTTCTCAATTTTCATGAAGACAAATTAATAAAATTTGATAATAACAAAATGTTATCAAATATAACTACGCACTGTGATTCTACTGATAGATTTATACATAATTATATTCACTTGAACCAATCGCAAAAATAATCAAATAAGCTTTAAATTAACTATAACATTTCGAAGGTTAGTTTGTCACTATAGTCATTTGATGCAAAATATATGAATGAGTACAAAATAATCAACGTTTCATGTTGTCAATCGACGAAATTCAAATCACAATACATCATTGGTGGAGGAAAGAAATGTGAATCGTTACAGATTAAAATAATCTTCAAAGGATGTTATATTACATTAAAATTCAAAGCAAAAACTTGTTTGAAGCGAGACAAACTGTATTTAATTAATGAGACAGTAAGTTGATACACTTGTATTACATAGATTCAATGAAGAGTTGGTCTGTGATTCGGAAAATATATAAATATATAAAATATTTAATTAATTAATCAAATTAATTAATTAAGATTGAGCTGATTTTTATCAATACTAGATAATATGAATATATGCATAACCTTAAAAGACTGTTTTAAATATGATTATATAATTATTCAATTTTTTCATTAAACCAGAGTCTGCGCGATTCTAATATACTTTCGATAAACAAAATCATCAAATCTTTTACTTATACAAAGTCGATTTCCAATACTATCTATTTTATTTTTTCATAATGATTCATGTTTTAAATGTATTACATAATTGTGCATTTTACAGTATTGAACAGATTTAATATTTCAATTTTATATTAACTAATACTTAATGTTCTCCTTAAGTATTTCATTACTGCATGCAGGTAAATGGAAGAACAATAAATGAATTTAAATTTTAATATGAACTAAAAGGAACGAATCATTAAATTCGTTTTTGTCAACTTCCGTTGGTAATCAGTCTAGGGAAGTTCCGAACGAAAAGGTGTGAAGTTCGTTCTGAAGTTTGTAGCGAAACTTCCGCGAAATGTAAATTCAGTCGTTACTAATTGGAATGGGACCGGAATGATTGCTTGGAATCTGACCAGAAAAATATAATGAGAGGAATATTCTAGATATATAGAAAAACAAGTAAATTTTTTTATATCTATTTGTTGTCGTTTTTAGAATCTTAGAGAGGAAAAAATTGTTATTGTGATTTAAATTTGCCATAAATGCGGCCGAAGCTAACAGAAAAAGTTCTGAATTGAAATTTGTTTTTCTACTCCAAAACTGCTCAACTAACTCTCACTATGCCAAAAAATTCAGATCTGGAATTTCATATAAAACTACATAAATCATGTAAAATAAAGCATAATTAATGCAAAGTTTAAATCTATAGATAATCTGAAAAACAAAAATCAGTCTTGGACGCTCAGATTATATCACTATTGGTCACAAATCTGCGGTTATTTTTTTCATATTAATAAATTTATAGTACTGATAAATAGAATTGAACAAATTTTAAATGTATTAAAAACATTCAGTGATATAAATTTGTAGTGTCTTTATATGATGTCCTACGTCATGCAATTAGATTAAATTTATGGAAAATCCCATCAATTCAACGCACTGAAACATTTTCAACTGCTTGAATTTATTGAATGATGCACTCATAAGTCATGTTCTTGTGACAAATCTTATAGGGTAAATGTGCTCATAATTATGATAAACGTGAAATAATGATAAATATTATTCCAAAGTTAATATTTACTTAGAGACCTAAATCTCCCCATCCATCCCCAACCGCAATCTATCCATTTCACTTGCATTCTTCAGTCCCCATCCCCGAGGTTTGAATTTTGAATGTAGCCAGTAAATCATGCTCTGTCTGGACTCATTCTTTGGACTGCAGCTTCATAAGCTTCAGACTCATTCTTTGGACTGCAGCTTCATAAGCTTCAGACTCATTCTTTGGACTGCAGCTTCATAAGCTTCAGACTCATTCTTTGGACTGCAGCTTCATAAGCTTCAGACTCATTCTTTGGACTGCAGCTTCATAAGCTTCAGACTCATTCTTTGGACTGCAGCTTCATAAGCTTCAGACTCATTCTTTGGACTGCAGCTTCATAAGCTTCAGACTCATTCTTTGGACTGCAGCTTCATAAGCTTCAGACTCATTCTTTGGACTGCAGCTTCATAAGCTTCAGACTCATTCTTTGGACTGCAGATTCATAAGCTTCAGACTCATTCTTTGGACTGCAGCTTCATAAGCTTCAGACTCATTCTTTGGACTGCAGCTTCATAAGCTTCAGACTCATCCTTTGGACTGCAGCTTCATAAGCTTCAGACTCATTCTTTGGACTGCAGCTTCATAAGCTTCAGACTCATTCTTTGGACTGCAGCTTCATAAGCTTCAGACTCATTCTTTGGACTGCAGCTTCATAAGCTTTAGACTCATTCTTTGGACTGCAGCTTCATAAGCTTCAGACTCATTCTTTGGACTGCAGCTTCATAAGCTTCAAATTCTGTGTGTAGAAGAAGAGAAAAACCTACCCTTTGTACTTTTCTGAGGTGAGTTGAACACGAATACGAACTACGTTTGTATCAGCAAAAGCTCATTTTGGATGCACAAAACTTATCATTTATTAATTTTCAAAGCAACTATAAAATTTCTTATTTATTAGTGTTTGTTCCTGTTTCAATATTTGCAACATAAATTTACCGTCCAGTATAAATCACAGATTACAACCTACTATTATTCATACACATTTTCATAAATTATCAGAATTCATACTAATAGTCTTACATCTAATAAATTACAAGTGATTTGTAAATATCGAAGTATTGCATAGTTCCAGTGGAATGCGCATATCAAAATTATGCGTATAATTACGATATTTCTTTGACTTGATTGTGTTTGCAAAAAAAAGCATTTTATTGATAGTTGAATGTTTTTAAGATAAGTTAAGAAAAGTTTCTATTTTCTATTATTGGTCGGGATGAATGCAGCGTTTTTCCATCTGTAACTCAATATATTGTTGAGAAATTCTAAAATACACTGCGCTTGCAAAAATTATTAGGACAAAGCTACTAATTTAATTTCAGAAAATATTTCCTCTTCACTTCACCTTACTGCGTTATTTAATTAACAATCAAGGTATTAAAATTTACTGTATACAGTCTTCTGCCTATAATGTACGATGTGAAAATTTACGTAATATTTTTATAGTTTCACAAAAGATGAAGTTTTTCTATTGTGTCTATACAAAATTCAATGTATTGTCCACAAGCATCTATAATTACTGTGAAATTTTCTTTTATGAACTGTTTAATATCCCAATTAATTCACTGTACCTGTGATGAATATAAAATACTAAGTTCATCCTATAATACTGTTGACAATCACTGTATAGTTTATATAACAAAGGATATCATTATAATAATCATAATTCACATGTAATTTTTTACTATTCATATTAAACTGATGCCTTTGTATATCGAACAATGAAAATTCACAATAATTATAGTTCAAACTGGTTGTATTCAATAATTTTATTTAAAAATTATATTCAAGAATTGTATTCACGCTACCACCTGTTAACATTTTTGCCTAATTACTGATTATTCATTGTTACCTTCGCAATCTTGCGGAAGGTTATATTTTCATCGGACTTTATTTATTTATTTATTTATCATCTTGTTATTCGCTTAACTGAAAAAGTTTTCAACCAAATTGCCTGAAATTTGGTGAAACGATTGGTCCATGTTCAGTGACCTGCTGGTAGTATTTTGGGAGCAACCCGGTCAAAGTTCAAGGTCATGGTCATTTATAACTCAAAAAGTATTGAACCATATTGCATGAAACTTGGTGGAACGATTGGTCAATATACATGAACCATTTTGTTAGATTTTGGGAGCTATCTGGTCAAAGGTCAAAGATCAAGGTCAAGGCCATTTATAACTCAATAACTCCAAAAGTATTCAACCAAATTGTCTGAAATTTGATGGGACGATTGGTCAATGTCCAGGAACGATTTGGTAGTATTTCGAAAGCGATCCGGTCAAAGGTCAAGGTCAAGGTCATTTATAACTCGATAACTCAAAAAGTATTGTACCATATTGCATGAAACTTGGTGGGACGATTGGTTATTATCCAGTTAGCAGCTTCTCAAATTTTGGAAGAGAACGGACAAAGCGGAGGCGAAGATATGCGCCCTACCGAGTGCACATAATCTAGTTACTCTATGATATTATTCAAAGCGTGACAGTCCACAAACAGACAGACAGACAAATAAAGATAAGCAAATTATTTATGGGGGTGATTACACCATAGCATAATGATATGGATTTATTGAAAAAGAAATTACATCAATTCATCAAGACGTTGTGTGATAAGGATTTTCATTTCCCTTAATTTCCTCCAATGGGAATTTATTAAGTTAGCACACGTTACACTCTTATTTTGGATAATTTATTCTTCAGAGATACAGGGAAAGTGTTGACAGACATTCACTTTATTCTTTTAAGACTTCTACCAACAGCAATTCGTTTTCTGTAATTAAAATAGGATATATTCACTAAAAGCATATTCTAATAAAAACACAATTTGACAGACTAAATAAAAAATGACAGAGATAAAAATAAATACCTGACATTGAAGACACCAAGTGCTCAGGCGGAGTGCAACGTGTCCAATGCTAACCAAGACTAAATAACACAGAGCTCAGCACTGCCCAAGCACCATAAGATTCTTTTTCTATTGATTTAAAGTTTCACGAGAAGTGCGGACAAGTGGGTTGAATTTATCTTACAATGTGTAATAGATGAAGGTATTCTCGGCCAAAAAAAAAAGATAGTTTTATTTAAAAAAACATTTGGAAGCCAAACCAATGCAATAAGAATTATTTAAATAATGGGAAGTCTCACATTATGTTAGTTAAAATTTAATCTAATATTGGTAGTCTTTACCGTATAGACTCGATAATAGTTAGTAAAATATTGAGATTAATTCTAATAAGATATCGAGAGTACTTGTTTAGTAAAAGATGATTACTCCTAGTTGATTATGGTAGATTTGGATGATATTGAATCATCCGAATGACATTGAAATAGTAAATATTCAACCATAATGAAAGCATCAACAGATACAGGGTACATTAATTGATATAATTTAAATTTAAATTGGAAACATTTACTATTGCAATTAATTCAAAAGGAGAGTGTATAACTTTTTATTAATATGGATTTCCCGTTGAGTTTGAATCTTTTCCATGACCTTAGTTACAATTGATAATTTTGCAGATTTCTAATTAATTTATCATAAAAGATTAATGTACAAACATATAAGTAAACACCAGCTTCGGCAGGATGTATCACTTTGACCAAATCATCTTTAAATCAATATGCATCGAAATGAATTAAACAAATGGATTCAAGATTGCATATCCAACCACATAATATAACAATAATTAACACCAATCCGAATTCAATCTTGGAGGTTTCGAATGGCGTCTCTGGAATACTATCACCACATCTATACTGGAGGAAGCAATTCGGGGATAACTGAAGTGGTTCTTAATGATGATTTAGAACATCAGAGTTAAATTGGCCTTACTGTGTTCGAATACCCAATTGGATTTCATGCGCTTCGACTTATGTTCACAAAATAGTAAGAAAGCTAATAGTTTAACATTGAATATTAATATATATTAAATGGCAAAAAGTTATAATCATATCCTTAAACTTTAGGAGTTAATCATTTGCCGATAAGAAACGTTTGCGTTTATAAATAATTGGAAAAGTACGTTTCCTGAAAGCATATCCTATATATATATATTAAGTTTTTATTACATCATAGAACTGATATTGTAAAATCAAATGGCTTAAGGTTGATTCCTTATTCAGTTTCCACTAGACATTACATCATTGAAAAAGTTATTATTTGTGCTGTTGGAACTCGTTGATCTGCTAGCATTCTGCTTTGTAAAATAAATAAATAAAATCAGGTAAATCTATGCTTTCATGGCTCATATATAACACTATGTTAATTAGGAATTCTAAGATAGTAATTAAGACAAACTTCATGCTGAGAAACTCTATCCTTGACCTCACATCGTGAATGTCAATTACACCCACTCCGCAGATTAGGAATGATGCGCCTGAAAGTTCATTTCAACTGCAGGGGATTAGACGTCTTACGCAGTCGTCACTTGGCTTCAGTACACTTTCTTGCAAGAGTTCATTGTCCTGCTACAGTTTAATGTACAAAATTGAACATTAAGTTACAATAAAAGAAATCAACCGTGAAAAATGAGGACTATTATTATTTGGTGACTTTTTAAAAAATTATCACTTAATATTTCTATAATCCCAGATATTATATAATCTCACATTTTTTTGTAATCTCATTTTTTTTATAATTTCTTATTTTCTTATTTTCAGATTTTGTAAGATCGCATTTTTTACAATCCCGTTTTTTTTATAAATCGCATTTTCTGTAATCTCAATTTTTGAATCCAGATATTTAAGTATCTCGAATGTTTTTGTGCCTCGCGTTTTTTTTTTTTTTTTTTTTGTATCCCGGTTTTCTGTAATCCCGCATTTTATTGCATTCAGAATTTTTTAATATGCCGAATTTTTTTGTACCTCACATTTTTTTTTAGCATACAGCTTTATATAGCTTTTCTGTATCCGGATTATTTTGTTAGGTACCCGTAATTTTTCTGATATTCTAATTTCCGATTTTTTTTTATCCTGACAATTATTTTTATTTATGCAATAATTGTACCGTATTACATACATTCTTCTTGATAGCAACCAATCACCTACAGCCAACAGGATTACCAACAAACGAATACACCAACAAACGAATACACCAACAAACGAATACACCAACAGACGAATACACCAACAGACGAATACACCAACAAACGAATACACATCGTGCGTTAGTGTAAAGCGGTGCTTATCTACTTTTATTTTCTCATTTTCTAATAATGGCAACTTTTCTTTTTAATTAACTTATCGGAATTCTAGGGAATTTTTTGGAAATAATTCACGAAATAACTAAAATTTTCCATATATTCATATATTTAACCCTATAGTACCCAGTGACGCTCTCCGAGTACGTTTGGAACTTATTTTATTGATGCATTTGCATAATGTTTCGTGCATCGAGCTTTCTTTCTTCGTTTAGTCACGTGTTTTCTCTATCTAATTGATCACTCCTTTTTGAAAAATTGGTGACGTATTTTTTTCTATCGTTAGTATGGCACGTATATAGAAAAAATATATTTATGTGCATTTAAATAAAGTTGGGCACTATAGAGTTAAGTAAATACTGTAAGCTCTAACCAATTGATTAACTTGAAGATAGATCAAATGTAAATAGCTCAAGTTAGAGTAAACTAAACGTATTGACTCTTATATAACATGTATTAAAAGTAGCAAATAGAATAGTTTGATACATTTGTTTATTTCACCCCTCCTGGCATTTAAATTTAAAAATACTTTCCTGAATTATTCAATTTGAATAATTGATGTTAAATGAAATAAAATGAGTAGAAAGTTACCTCTCACCATTTTCTTCTCCAGAAATAGAACTGAGAATGCTTTGTGAAGGTATTTAGGAAGGTGTTTAATGCCGATGGGAGTCTTTAAGCGTAGTTTACTTGAATATTTTAACAGGCGATGTGGACTGAATTATATTAGAAAATGTTTATTCGTGAATAATATGGAGTGATGCATTTGTTCAATGTTTGAACATTTAATTTCAGCTACTTCAAGTAAATTCTGAAAAAAATGAATAATTATTAACAATTTGTACAGTAAAATTATTTAAATGTATTTCCTATATATTCTTGTAATAAAGACTCTTTTCGTCAAACACATCTAATATTCTAGCTATGGTTTGTAATGCTGTTGGCTATTATATATAGATAAAAGTGTAATCCCTATTGTTCTCCACCACAGTTCCCAGATTTTGTTAACTCTGGCAGCCCCAGACAATGGGCGAGTTTTTTCTTGCACCGCAGATAATGGCGTCACACCTCCCGTAACAGTTAATGTCACCACCAAAGTTAGACGTGAGTACTCAGGTTATACCCTTTGGGACAACAACTTAACTCATTCTTATACATTCATGGAACAGATGTTGTGTTTTGAATGTGTAATACTTTCGATATTTATTGAATATGACTTCTATTTGTAATGTGAATAATTTAAGCGAACTAATGGTATCTAATTTACTTATTTGTAATTACATAGCAAATCAATTAAGGAAAGATCAACAAATTTCGTAATAATAAAAATTATTTTCATGTGTAATTATAAAGATATATTGTGCATTGTCACAAAAAATAAAATTATCATCCCTTCGCGATAAAATTATATCTAAATAAGTATAATTTTTCATGTAAATTCTAATTAATTTCCTGTGACTCTGTTCATTAATAACCTTACATTAATAATTCCATATTATGAAATCAAACAGTTCTATTTTTTCCTGCGAGTGCATAAACTACATACAAACTGTAGGAAAAAAGGCGATGATGGTGATGGTAAAAACATTTGCGACAGGAAATTGCTAGTTCTTGTCACCTCTTTAACGCAGAAAGTGAGTATCAAGACACCCAATTCGCTATTCACAACAGAATTCAATATAAAATGGGAGTGTTGAGACTGCTAATTCACTGTTCAGGACAGAATTCGACATAGAATGTGAGTACCGAGACTTCCAATTCGGTGTTCACATCAGTTTTCTAACTTTTCATTTCCGAAATGCATTAGTGAGTCAAACAAGTTCAGCAGAACTAACTTCGTGTCAGTATTTGCACAAACAGACACTCTCTCCAACACTGAAACGGCTTATATAACTTCTAAATATGTTGTGTTGATGCAAAACTGAACCAGCTTTGATATCTCTTAACAAGATACGCATCAATTTATCAAGACATTTAAAGTTTGCATTTCAGAATATGGATGCTTATGATATCTATCAAAATCAAATAATTTCTTGGAATGTTGTTCATATTTAATGTGTATAACAGCAAAAATAAATGGATCATTTCTGTTTTGTATTAGTAGCTAGATAATTTTAGAAATTTAATGGCTCGTTAATCTACTTACAATATTACAAATATATTATTTATGTACATTGAGAAATAATAACAATTTCTAATTATGATTTTAGGGTGAAGTTGACGGAATCAAAGTAATAAAGAAATTAGATCTATTCAGACATGTCACAGAATTCGGAACCCCCAATAGCGTATGTTCCCCAATAGCGTATGTTCCCCAATAGCGTATGTTCCCCAATAGCGTATGTTCCCCAATAGCGTATGTTCCCCAATAGCGTATGTTCCCCAATAGCGTATGTTCCCCATACATCTGTTAAGTTATGTAGATAATATGATGTTTTGTATTCAGAATATGAGCAGCTCTGAAGGAAATTACGCTGGATAAACACTGCAGTGAGAGGGAGTAGCTTTGAACTCAAAACAACAGCTGTGAGTAAAGCTTGTACTACTAATATTTATGGCCTCTGCTTAGATAACAAGAAGGTTGCATACATTGCATGGAATATGAATGAATTTGCTGAGAGAGTTTTGAAAAAATAAAATATTAAATTAGATGAAATATTTTTTATCTTAGAATTAATATAAAACATTATTATTAATTACATACCTCAATATACAATGAATTGCATTAGTGTATGTACAAATGAGTCACGAGTCTCACTCCCCTTTATCGTGGTAAGTGTATCGAAATTCAATGAATTGCTACAATCGGTAGCCAATATTGGCCTTTATTATGGAATCGATGACCTTATCCCTATTTTGAGATTTATTGTTTAGTAAAGAATTACTTTTATTGATAAATTTATACCAGGAAGTAATCGAAATGAGTAATATTCATATTACCAAAATTCTTAAATTCTGTTTGATATGCAGAAAAAAAACTACTTATTTCATGTTTGTTGAATGCAATCATTTTATAAGATACAACTAAATTCATTATTTTACGGTATAAGAAATAATGAGGAACTGAGTACATCACTGATAATGTATTGGCAATTTAGCGAGACTTTGCATTCTTGGAGCAAAGCCAATTAACTGCTATTTATTGTCAATTTCTCACCCCTTTTCTAAAATAGAGGCTTTGACAGAACTAATTAGCAGATGATGATTATCATGTCAAGGAGAGTGATGAGGGGAATGGGATAGGAATGAGAGTGATGAGGGGAAAGAGAGAGCAATGAGAGTGATGAGGGGAAAGAGAGAGCAATGAGAGTGACGAGGGGAAAGAGAGAGGAATGAGAGTGATGAGGAGAATGAGAAAGGATAAGAGTGAAGAGATGAATGAGAGATCACAAGGAGTCACAAGGAATAGGGATTACATAAAAGGTGAGGTACGCCCCATTCGAGGGTGATCCCAGCGCAGCAAGTTCAAAGTTAATTTAGATAATCTCAAGGAACACCCTCAACCACTAGAGGTAAGCATTACTTAAATAATAGGAGACATGAGACTATCTTGGGAGCTCAGGATTTACCCGGATTAGTTTAAGCTTCACACTACCATGCCATTGTGCACGCTCTCACCCACACACATCCACACAGTGTTGAAGTGGAGGCGTAGTGGTACAGGTGATATTTCATCCACTCTCGCTACGAAAAGGCTTCGGGGTTTCTCTCCTTAGAAGGAAAGGATCCTTCTTCAGCAATACGTAAATAAGCATGAACTGTCTTTATGTCTAGAGCACCACCACTTATGCCCTCTCCCCCCGCAAAGACAAGACCCTCTACCTCGATGTTTCAATAATCAGATGCAGAGGATGCACAACCCAGATCAGAAACATTTCGAAGAGAAGAACGCAGAAGCGAGAAATAAAGCACAAACAATGACAAGTTTATGGTATCCAGTAAAAATCCTTATATGCACAAAAGCTCCAGACATCACCACTATACCACCACAACAGGCTGCTCCTTCTACACTTTGCGCCCTACCAGGACTAACACAATCAGAGGAGGAGAAGGCTACAACACAGAAGATTGACATGGCTGACAGAAGAACGCAGTTGGGAAAATTCCGAAGCAAAAATGCCTCATAAATGGATTTTATATGAAAAACGATCACACCACGTCAAACTTGCACTATACGATATATAATTTAATCCAAGGGAAATTCGTGGTGAACATGAACCTCCCCCGGAGCCCTAGAAAAAATCATTCCCTAAGGCCGTTCACTACGAAACCCGTTTTCCCTTACTCACTGTGCAGTGTGCCTGTGCACTCTACCTCGATTAAACCAATCAGAGGAAGAGTAGGGTACATCCCAGGAGACACAAGACCATTTCTCTCCACAGTGAAAAATATCCTGCTACGGCAACTTGCAGAGAACTATGAACCGCCCCCAAACACCCGATTTCACCACTCCCGCTTGTTCTCAGCGACGTCCCTACTCCAAGTTGTCCCTTCCACACTTTGCTTCCTACCTCAATTAGCACAATCAGAGGTGTAGGATGCTACAACTCAGAGCAGAGAAATGGCAGATTGAAAACCCAGAAGCACCAAACCTGGATGAATGGTGCAGAACACATTCTCAACAGAAACTATGGTAGCCAGCGAATTAATTTGTTCAGGTTATTCTTGTATGACTCACCGAAAGGAGCGATTACTAGCTCCTTTGAAAGGGCATTCCATACACTACACAGCTTCACTGTCATCAAGTCTTGAGACCTTGTTAGTGCAAAACCATACTCCATTCAGCTTGAAACCATGGTTTAGAGTCGGATTCGTTCACGGATGTTATGACCTCTATGGTCTTTTAGGTCTTGATCAATTGTCAAAGTATTCGACGTTGCTCAAGGGTATAAAAGGTTCAGGTCTATTAACCACTTATCACAACCACTGTTACTGATCTCTGGAACAAACTTGGTCACCTTGGCCTGGAGATGTTCCAAGCGATCCACGTCGCATCTACACGATAGAGATCAGAATAGAACAGCACTACTATATGCCTATTACGGTGCACAAAGACAATTTTGATGTACTATAGGATCTTTTTTTTTTTTTTTACTATAGGATCTTTTTGAGAGCTCTTACCTTTGACATCAGTCTACGGTGTGGATCCTTGTAGAACGACTTTTGAAAGTCAGGAAAAATGACATCTACCGACCCAGAACGATCGTAGGCTCTAAAAACTTTCTTGGTTGAACTCCAGCAAGTTAGTGGGGCATTATCTGCAAGCTCTTAATTAACCCATGATCAATAATTCGTTCCTATGCAAGTGGGTCACTGCCCAGTCCTGGAACAAAGACTTAAACACCTTTCCCGGAATGGACGTAAGGCTAACGGGCGTGAATTATTTGGTCTAATACTCTAGACACTTCTTGTGGATGGGAATTACTTTTAAACCTCTTCAATATTGAACACTGAAACAGTATTCAAATAATTCCCGTTAACTTCAATTCAATTTGTATGTTCCAATAATTCCGGCTTGTCTAAAATACCCACATTCTTATTTTCTATTGTTTCTTCATCTAAAATAGCTACATTCTTATTTTCTTTCTATTGGTTACATCCTAAATCATTTACTTTACAGGAGTTCACTATATAGACTCATAGAGGTACTGTAACAAAGAAATTTGTTGCTTACATGACCTAGACGGAACAGAAAATTATTGTAGTTTAAAAGAATAATAGTATTTATTTATGAAAAGAATATGTTATATTAAAAAATAATTATTTTTCATTATGAGAATATTTTTTTCATGTAAGGAATATTCTTTATTTTAAATATGCTCAAGACTATATTTTTATACAAAACGCATATTGTCACAAACCTAGTTATTACAGTAGCAAGGGTCTTTAATTAAGTTAATACAGAAAACTCTGAAAATAAAAAGGAAAATAATATAATTGTCTCGGGGTCCAATTGTCGTGGGCCCAATTGTCTTGGGGCCCAATGGTTTTAGGGCCCAATAGTCCGGGGACCGATTGTCGTGGGGCCCAATTGACCTGGGCCGAATTGTCTTGGGCCCAATGATCGGGGGCCCAATTGTTAGGATCCAATTGTCCTGGGCCCAACTGTCGGTCCACGGCCACAAGTATGACACCAGGGCACACGACTTGGATTTCATCACCTTTGGTCAGATATCTTCAGTTCCATGAGCATTTTGATTGTCCACTAGTGGGTGAGCTAATCGAGAAATTCTTCCTGAGTAACAGAAACATTCTAAAGTGGCTCACCCCAGTCATACGTGATGATTTGAGATGGTAGCCCAACATCTTCAACAGTGAAAACACTGGGGAAATACTGTTTGTACTAGTGGGTACCCGTGCAAAATGCACGGTAAGGTGCATATATTTTTAATATTTAAGGACTTTATTTATTGTGTTTGTTCATATATATACATTACACACTCGTTTTCCATTACATTTCATAAAAATTAGGTACCAGTAAAGAGTAATTTCCCGTCCCGTGATGTCATCGATTTGTGTAGAATACTGTCGTATAGACTATAGATCTTAAATTATTATATAAGATGTCTGTATAAATTAACTACAAATTACAAATATCATTCAAATAACGACATTATTTAAAATTAAAACAATTAGCTACATCGATCAGTTCAATGCTTGAAGTAGAAGAAATAAAATCGTCATATATAGGTAGCAGCTGATATTCCATTTATTTGAATTAATTATTATAATAGCGTAAAATTCGTTATTATTTTATTAAATATATTTTAAATATCATTTATTTCAAATATTTATTCATATTCCAACCCGTCAATATTAATATTAAACTTAATTATTATATTTTCAATCGTGCAAAATATGTCATTTATTTTCGTGAGGCAAAATGATAACCAGCGTCATTTTCTAATTTTCATCATATCTTCAAAAATAATTCGAATTTCAAAAAAAGGACAATTTTTACATATTGTAGATATTTTTTTCGATTCGATTAATGCAAATTTTATTTTTTTATTTACATTTCGTATGTTACCATGTATTTGCCGATTTGAATTAAATCCCTATGTATTCCATTAAAACTTAAAATTCGAATAATTCAAAACCCCGTTCGAATTTAGTAAAACAAATCAATAGCGTTCTGTAGGACCATAGGCCGGAGGTTTCCAGAAAATTTCAGCCCATTCTGTTGGATAGTCTCTGAAAATATCCTGGAAAGTATGTCGAATTAATTCCTATGTATCCCATTATAAATCAAGTGTTAATAATTCGAAAACCCGTTTGAATTTCGAAAAATTCTTTTAACACGTTAAATTCGACACGACTTTCTAAAAAGTTGTAAATTTTAAAGTATCTACGTCTAACCGTTTGTGAGTAATATTGCTCCAAGTAACACACAGACATGCACAATGACAGATGTAGCGTATTATATTATATAGACTTCTGTGTGATCGCAAGATTGTCAGTCACCAGGGGTCCAGTTTAGGACTGCAAAGATCCCAGGAATTTCCTAACCTTTTGCTTATTCGCATTGGAGAAGAACTCCTTAGGGTTGTCCTAGCAGGAAAGTACGCTTGACGGACAAGTCGCGTGACCAACTGTCGCTGACGTGCAGGAGGTGAGTAGCATGAGGTGGCAGGTTGGCGAGAGGAATGACAGTGGAGATATAATATAATATAAGAGCAAGTGGACTCATCAAGAGACCATATTTATAATTATTATTGTAATCAAATTAGGAATTAAACATCGGAAATTTAATATTAATTTTATTTAAGAATTATTTTTTTTTCATTGATGGGACAGAGTATGGTTTAGAACATATGCTTCAATGACTTAGATATCTCTATATTTATTTTATTTTAAAGATGTTATTTGGGATAAAAATTACTCAATGAATATATCATATTCTAATTGAATTTACTCGCTATGTTGGATGTTATTCCGAAATGTATTTTTATATTAAATATTTCATGATATGGAAATCATTCTGCCTGTTATCAGAAAAGCAGATGGATTTGAAAGTGAATTATACTTCAACAGAATAGATTTTTATGAATAATACAAAGTAATATATATATTCTATTTAACCACACTCTGTTACATATAATTCATACGATGCTCTACTTTTCTTCAATGTGTTATAATCAGCTAGATTGTGATAGGAAATTCCCTTGATTAACTTTATCATCTTGCCGAATAGTTTAGTTAGTTTTAGGAATGAAACTATGAACTCAAAGATTCTGAGTGAGTTCCGAAACTGAAAGTTTGAAGCCAGGCACCAGATCTAATTATTAGCTCAGAAGATTATGAGGAGCAGTAGATATTATCAGACAAGATATTATCTGATAAATTGTCCACTGTGGTATTATTTCAGCTTATAATTTTGTACACAAACATTTAAAACGTGAGCTTCAATTCACCATTATATGCAAAAAGATTTCGAAAAATATAATATTACTTGTTTTCTATATTTTTTTTTTTTTTTTTTTTTTTTGTTTAAAAAGACAATATTTTTCCATTAAAAACAAGAAGGATAAAATCTTTACAGAAGAGGAAATTCCTTCAGGAACTACGAGTGAGGGGTTGAGTTCCCTGAAGGGGTGGACCCGACCCTCTAAAACCTCTCCTTCGCGGCTGAGAGGATGCTGAAGACATTCCCTCTCTGGATCGCAAGAGCCATTCGCTGTTGGAACCAGGCAGACTCCCTTAGATCATTCGTTGTCTCAACAAGGCGTCTACCTATGGACTTCATGATTAAGGAGGTCGTTCTACCGTACGCTCCTGTGGTCTCTATAGCAATTGGCTCAAATATGTATGCATCTCCAAGGGCGGAGTATTTCTGACGTTTACGGTTCTCCGCAGCCCCGGCAGCTGATCCGGCCTCAACTGCGGAATCATTGAGGTGTGTCTCGGCAAATGTGTCGACACACGTGCAATCCCAAATCAGACTCTTTCCATTCATGTAAGGAAACACAGTAATACCATCTGGGCGTTTACCATCACCTCTGTCAAGTCCAGGAGGCTCAAGTACTGAAGGGAGTCCTGCTCTCTGCAAAGCCCGTTTTACCACATCATTCATTGCTGCATGTCTTGGGTGACGCCCAGAACTGTACCTACAAGACAGGCCATGCAGTCCTCTGACATCCATCCCACTGCCACAGCGGCAAGAATGAAGTTCACAAACTCTGGCACCAACTCTGAGAGCAATGGCTACCCTCAGGACCTCTGGATCGAGCTGTGTACCCAATGATGGTATGGGAATCGCGTTCAACCACACTCCAGTTTATTTAAGAGATGCAGATAATAGTCGTGCCCTTGCCACCTGATCAGCTCTAGCCAACAGACTCTCCATTAATGAATGAGCCCGTGGTGTATCCCATTCTTTTTGACTGGACTCATGGACTGGTACCGGGAGACCAGCCTGTAAACCCTGCCTCCATGTCCCAACTGCATCCGTAAGCTCTCCGGTATCGACTACATTAATATTAGAAAGAATAGTTTCAACCAAATCACTCACAGAATACATTGAAGACACAAAAGCAGGCAAGGCAATATCTCCAGCTCTCCTACAACCCAGTCCACCAAGGCCAACCGGTAAAGTTGCCTGAACCCAAGAATCAGCTGACATCTCTACATTGGTCACACTGGCAACGGCAGATCTAAATGATTCATCAAAGCAGCTAAGTTCGACTACGTGCTTGTAAGCTGGAGAAGCCCGCAGAACATATTGAAGCTTCGGAATGGAGAAAACATTTCTCAACAAAAAGAAGGCTTGATGGTTATCCACCACCCGCAATCGAGAGACCATGAGATCCAGATCTTCTTTCTTCCTTAAAATCTCCTCGGGGATACCCAAGTCACTTAAAGGCGCACCCAACAAGGAGCAATTGTCCTTATGAACCACTCTGACATTTGGAAGCACTGCCCGGAACAACAATTCTGTTTCACCAGGGGCATTATCATCGAGAATGGTCAGCTCACATTTCGCGCTATTAACTTCAAGTCCGATGGCACTCAACCCATCTATCAAGGTTTTTACGTCCTCCAAACTCTCCCCGGTGTATCTCCCAGGGCTGCGTCGTCCAGATACCATACATTGAACTCTGACTCAACCCTGCGAGCCACCTCGTCAATTCCAAGAGCAAACATAGCCGGTCCAAAAGGGTCACCCTGCTGGATACCTGTCTCCGACCTCAGCACCTCTTCACCAAAAAACAAAGCTGAAGGCGAAGAATAAGCTTGCCAAAGGAGTCTATATAGCTCTGGCACACGGTTACGAATAACAGTAAGGAAGGTATCTCTCCTCAGACAATTGAAAGCGTTTTTCATATCCACCTTGAGAAACACCCTCCTATGGTTACAGTCATTCAAGTACCGTCTTGCAGAATGTGCGGCAGCTTCACAGCCACCCTTCGTAGAGAACCCAAGCTGAACCGGTCTTAATTCACTACCGAGACAGTGTGATAAGGGGCGCGCACCAACCTTGGCAGCCAACCTACGCAAGGTATTACCAACTGCTATGGGTCTGATGCCACCATCCTTTTTGGTTAAAGCGCACAATGTGGCTCCATAGAAAGTTGACAAAGCAAAATCAGGAACTTCTCCTCTCAATATCGCATTCACAAAATCTGTCAGAGTGGTCAAAAGACGTACTCCAGCCTCTGCAGATGAATGGGACAATAGCGTCTTCAAATGACCTGGCCTGAGGCCATCAGGTCCTCCGGCAGAACCAGGACGAAAAGAATTAACAGCCCTCCGGACATCCTCCTCCGAAACAATAGGCACAACTAGAGAATTATCCGGAGGCTCTGGCATCATCAAGTCTAGCGGGGCAGGCGGGTGTTTAGACCTCAACGCTCTGACAGTCTCTTCGTTTCGTTGGGCCAGTCCATCCGAAGATGACAGCTCACGAACTGCTCCACTCACGTCACCATCTGCAAACTTAGCTGCCACTCTTTTTTTCAACTTTTGTAACTTGTCATCGTCTGAAGCGTGTCGATTATTAACAACTGGGATTATGGGTTCAGGCAGCGTAGGTAGGGAGTCAGTCTCTAAAAATTGGGCCACCTGCCGATTGATTTTGGTAGCAAGAGAAACCTTACGACCTTCCCTACCGCCATCTGGGCACTGTAGCCCCCAGTAGCAGAAGCTCATAAGCCTTGTCCATGCTAATTGGGTCTTCTGCGTCAGAGCCCCCTGCAATAACAGTTGGAGGGCTCCCGC
Source organism: Caprella mutica (assembly GCA_947561585.1). Lineage (NCBI taxonomy): Eukaryota > Metazoa > Arthropoda > Malacostraca > Amphipoda > Caprellidae > Caprella > Caprella mutica. The sequence goes on from CANNZV010002843.1 coordinate 118,720, forward strand.
CACAGCTATTACTGATCCCCTGGGAATCGTATTTAGGACCCTTAACCTGCTACGACAGCCACCAATATATGCCTCCAAATTCACCAGCTGATTGGGCCGCTCCTGGGGGTCATCGATTGTACCCCGCCCTCGACACGCCACACAAACCCATCTTACTATAACTGACGCCTGTGCCCTGGTCAGTCCCACACATGACATGTGAAACCATCCAGAACACAGTGCACATTTAACTCTTTTCTTTCGGTTATTACGTGTGTCACATAAGCTACAGAGCACATCCTCACCCTCAATCATTAAAATAAAATAGCAGTCTGACTGGCAAAACAGAGCAAATGCCACCAGCACCCCTCAACCGGAGTGCCCATGAGCATTCAGGGGTCAACAACCTCCCTGCTCAGTACTCTGGAAACACTTGGCAGACGTTCAGAGTTCACCAGGCAGACCAACAATTCCTACCTCAGCTGTAACTTAAACCTCCTGCAACACAACTAAACAAGGTTAACTTACCAGCTTACTACAGAATAAAAAGGTTAAAAGAGATAAAAATCAAAACTAACTGACGATAAAAACAACCTAAATAAAAGCACTAAAGAATGGCAGTAACGCTGCTAATTGCGCTGCATAAGGGATTAACAATTACAAAGTACAGTCAGAACCAGCAAAGTACAGTCACCGGTCACTCGAATGTGCTGACAAGCGAAACACAGGTCTGACGCACGAGATAATTAACAGAGGTGTTTAATAACAACAACCTCCTCCCATCACTACTCAATAGATACTATTTTTTCTATATTAAATAATTTTTTTGATTTTGCGTTAATTCAAAACGAAAATTCTCTATCAATTTGCATTGTATTATTTGTATCCGTATAGCTAATCAATTTCTTATGATCTTAATAATGACTATCCACAAAATCATTATTGGTAAATGACCTTCTATGTATAAGTAAATTTTCCATTTAGTAAACAATTACCAGATTGTTTAATAATTAATTACCAGAATTAATTTCCTATATAATTACCAGATTGTATACCAATTCTCTATCTCCTAAATTTAAAGTTAATTAACGCTTGATAATTATTTTAAATTGAAATAAGTTACTATATCAATAAACAAGATATGAAAGTCATATTCATATTAATTCAATTCATCTTTACAACCCTTAATTAAATTCTATTGTACTTAACGCTTTCCACCTTAATTTAGAATCAATACATAATTGAATAAATGGATAGTTATAAAAGACTTTTCAGTGAATATCTACCCACAATTATTTAAAAGTATAATGATTCCCCAAAGTCATTATATTTCCATGAGATATTGTCATACATCAGTGACTTTCCTTTCTTCACGGGACATAATTCTGCTCATAAAAGAGCCCCTCCTTCAGGTCTCCAAATCCCCTCTCGGATATAAACAGGAAATGGAAAACTGAGAATGCCCATTTTTAGCCTCTTCCTCGCGGGCTGTCCGTGTTTATGATTTTCAATTTCGCATGAGAAAAGAGTTATTGAGAAATGTACTAGCTGTAAAAGTTTAATAAACATGTCTTTCAATTTATATTACATCTTTCGATAATAAAACAGTCTGCAGTAACTGGTAAAGTATTCTCCAAGAAATCTGTTCTGACAATGTGCACAGAATGCTGTGTTTTTTATTCACACCAATAGAAATTAAATCTGATCCATTTTCTATTGTTTAACCACAGACATTAACCGAAAACATTTCCTGAAGTCAGTTCTTATATTCTATTGAAAATATTCGTGCTATAAATTGCAATTAAATCCTTTCAGATAACATCACTTAAATTATGAGATAGAAAAATATAGCATCTTCTTAATTTTTCTCGTTCAATTATAATTCATTCATCATTTTCTGACATAAAAATGTTAGTTGAATTAGGAATAATTGACAAATTGCTTGGATAAATTTATTTGGTTTACTTGACATCCAGAGAGTGGTAATACTTTCAATTAAATAAATTGAGAGTAAGCTATAGTTAATTCTTTCTAATCTCTGAAGTTAACGACTGAACACTTGGCAGCGGAAGATAGTGAGAAAATGTCCCAAGAAAGATTGCATTGTATTTAATTAGCTACGATACAATATATAAAATTCCTTCACTTTCATCCTAGTGTTAGTGTTTCATATACAACTATTCTAATTGCAGTTAAATAAAGAAAATTTTAATATAAACATAATAAAACAATCCATAATTATTTAATATTCAATTAATCCTTCTTGCCTGGAATATTCCCTTAATATCCCAGGAATAAATCCATCTTGCCTGAGATATGCCCAATATCAGTTTTTTTTTTAATGCATCTATGTATGCCCAAATACTTTTTTTTAATTATACCTATTTTGAAATCCGGTTAAACCGACGACATATCAGTTATTAGTTGTTCATTATTTTTTACTGGTAACAATTGTTTTAACACTGTTATAAATGAACTATTTGAAATTATATCAACACGCAAACTATTACCTGAAATATCGAAAACAAAGTTAATGGATTTATTGCAATAAATATAGAAGCTTTACCTCTAACTTTATTCAATTGCCAATCACTGGAATATCCATTATTTTAAATGCCTAGGCGTTCTATCTGAGAAAAAGAAATCTTATTGAACATTTTTGTAGGAAATATCTGCACGGTCTGTATTAAATAGAAAAAAAATGCTTTTGCTTTTAACATATTCTTATATTCCAATCTATTATTTTTACGCAAGGCCAGTAACTATCCAAACAACCATTGAAAGTTTTAATGAATGATATAGCAATAATTATTTAAAATGTTAGGTGAAATGCTTTTACTGTTTCCATGAAGTTTATAATCATTTTATACTTAATATTTTACAATTGGATGATATTTAATCAAATTAAATTGCTAAGCAATGTCCTATATATGACAGAATTATTTCAATTAGTAATTTATGCCTTATTTTCTCTTTCATATCTTCAGCGCAAGAAATAATGACTCAACCTATATTTATTTGCTAAATATATACGAACAGAAACTGGATGCAAATCTCCAATTTTATGGCAATAGAACACCAAAACAAACTTCCTAGTTTATTAGTCTCCGTTCTGTTTGATTTAAAATTCAAAATAAGATTTAAAGTTTGTCGTTTTAATTAATATATCTTAATACTGGATCGTCTTTCAACGTAATGTATTTAAACAGCTTATATTCTAATTTTCTACAAGTTTCTGCGAAAACTTTAAATATAAAGTTATATAAAACTTTAAATATAAAATATAAGCTTTTCATATCCCTGATAATTATTGTGAATATTCTACTTTTGTGTATCGTTCCTCAATAAAAACTATACAATACATTTAGAAATTAATATACAGTGCCGTTTCATTGAGCAGATTCTTCCATTTTAAATTATAATGAGGAGAATTAATAGTTACTTTTATGAGCTTCCTTAGGCTTGTAACACAGATTTTCTAGATACACTTTATTCAATTATATTCTTCAGCGTGCACGGATATTTCGTCCACAGACATTACGTCTACAGACATTTCGTCCACCGACATTTCGTCCCAACTGAAATTTCGTCCAACGGACATTTCGTCCAAGGACAATTCGTCCTCGAATTGCTTTGTTTTGTATTATATTCATGATGTGTTTATATATTTTATATTATTAATATATGTTCTGCAACATAGAAGTAGAAAACACCCTTTGGAGATGGCAATTAGAAATTCATGGTCTTTGCCTAAATTCTCATTGCAATCTTTCTCCCCTGTTGGCCGTCATCAGTAAAATAATGAAACTGAATCGTTTTTTAATGATATACAGGCAAGCCCTGCTTTTATAACACCCCAGTCTTATAAATGTGTATTAATTGCAAGGCCTGTCGCTATGTTATTACAGTATTACAGTACGGTAAAATGGAGTCATTTTTAGCGGTGATTATTTCACAGTAACTACAATAATCATCAATGTTAGTGTTCAGATTAGGTTTTTAGAAGCAATATTGGTTAAGAAATTAGGTTTTTATAGCAGAATATTTTCTTTACAGTGATTCCATAAATTACATACATAATATTATGCATGTATATAATATACTACTGAAAAAGTGATATAAAAGAATTAACTAGATATTGGAATTCTTTAATGTTACCTTTGATTATTTAAACGTAAAACCGTCCGTGTTATTGGACTGTTTCATATTTTCGGAATTATAATAAAAGCATATATAATAATTATTATTTACCTATATTTTAATAACTTTAATTCCTACGTATCCATTTCATTCTTCTTAGTACCCTATTATTTCAGTTTTAAATACTCATAACTCATTATTTAATTCAAACATTAAACGAGGTAAATAATGACCTAAATAAACAGTCAACCCGTATAGCTTATCCAACTTTATAACAGTTATCGGTAGATAAACAATCTTTATGTGTTCATATGAAATGTTTCGGATTAAGTCACTATTCTATTATTGTATAATTACACCTGGCTACATTAATGTAAAAGTGAATAATAATTAAAAATATATGACATATACACTTTGAAAAACAAAATAAAGCAATTCGTGGACGAATTGTCTGTGGACGAATTGTCCGTGGACGAGATGTCCTAGAGTCCTAGACCCACTCTTCAGATGTTATGAGTTATTTTCCATCCTAAATCAATTCCTATTTAAAATATTCTCTGTCAGTTAATGCCATAACTGATCAGTTTCGTTTATGAACAATGATGATGGCATAGCAATGAAATCAATCTAATTATATCCTAAATTATTATCGACAGTAACCTCTCACTCTTAGTTAATTATTTCATTGTAGTTTCAATTGATCTATAACAAAGACTTCAAACTTGAAATATCATTTATAATTACATCTCACTCACAAACTCTCGTGTTGTAATTATAATCTATTTAAGATGCCGTACAAAGAATACAACGTGAAATAAATGTGTGGAATACCCGAGAGAAACCTTATCATGTACATGCGTTAATAATAAAACTTTTCCTGCTTCGCTCAATTCTGCTTCATTTTACTGGTGCTATAGTTTTATTTATAGGATATCGATATAATAATTATTGATACTGAGGAATGATATTATAGTGTTGTAAATGTAATATATTTCCTACTTCTTCACAGAATGTATTGTGTCTGCCAAATTAAAATGTATGGATGGAAATGAATGAAATTATATTAGTGAAAATATATGAATTAAATTATATAAATTGGAAAAATATGGATGAAAAGGTAAGAATACATGGATATGAGTGAATATATATGAATGAAAATGATATGAATGAAATGGTACGAATTAAAATATATTAATGAATGTGTGAATGAAAATATATGAATGGGAAGATGTGAATGAAAAGATATGAATGAAAATATATGAATGAATTTTTATTCTCTATTTCTATTGTCACTGTTTCATAATGAAACAAACTCGCACTGGTTTATTTTTAATAGAGAACAAACATTGATAATTAGTTTAAAGTAATTTCACTCTTACTTACTCAATTATTTTTCTGTTTGAATCTCCAATCAATTACAGAAAATTGGAAACATTGTAATGTCCTTACAAAAATATAAACGTTATTAGGTTTGAATTGATGTCTATGAAATAAATCGGTCAGAAAGTATTTAATCAATTCTTTTCGAATATGCAGGCATGATTATTTCTTTCCCTTATATACTTATATTCTAATCTACGGATTAAAAAGAGCCACATCGTAATACACGGCAGAAAAAAGAGACCATAGCATAAATACAGGATATTGCATTGTATGTTATTTGATATACATTTATGATAGTGCAGGGGTCTACCAATAACTTTCAGTATTTCATCACGCAGTCCATTCTTTCACAAATAGCAATTTGACTTTAATTTGACTCTTCCCTGAGAAAAATGCAGTTATTATTTTCTTTTCAGTTATAATTCTCACCCATCCATACTGATACTATTTATTTTTTAACCCCAAGAAAGAAGGTGAGTATGGTTTATTAATCTTTCATAAGATATACATAATAAATTTCAATATAACTGGATATTGAAAACTAGCAGGAAGTTTTAGGTCTCATAATGTGGAACTCTTCGAATTCGTATGATATATAAGGTTCTTGGAACCATATGTGACGAAACCAACTTATCTCAAAAAGACATTACTTTTACAATTCAACTAACCAAATCTATTAAACTATAAAATTAAAAACTATAACTAATAAGACAAACCGAGGATTGTTGACTATTCCAGATTTCCCACCAAAAAAAATCACATAATGGGCATCTAACTTTCTTAAGCTGAGACGATTTGGTGTCAAAAAAATCTTACAATAACTACTTACTAACGCAGATAAAAAATCCTATCTCCTAATATTTTCAATAAAATACTCTTATCGTCTAAAGGGCTAGTATATACTTAAGACGACTGCTGAGCATACAATGCAAATAAAATATTGGTCAACGTCGAACACAATTACATGTTCCAACAATATACAATAAGTCCGCTTTTATATATAGTCTTAATTCTTGTTAAAATTAACAATAAATTGTTCCATCCTAGTGGATGCACCAATCATCATAGTTGAAATGTCACCGAAAAGAAGAGAGAGTTCAGTGAACAGAAAGTCATAAAGTAAGACAGTTAATTGCAGGACAAACAGAAATGTGTAACCAGTGAACGTTTGATTGAAAAAAATGAGAAGTACGTCTAACTGGAAATACTGAAAGTTACAGATAGGTTCTATGTCGCATTTTCTTTTGCAAATAAGTCAGGAAATATCACGGAAGGAGTCGATCGACGCATGATGCTATAAAATTTCAAAATTGCCATTTTCAAATGTCCGATTTTATTTAACCTTATAAACCTTTTCTTGAAACACCTACAAGAATAATTTCAAATAGTGAAGTCTCTTTTTGGAAACAATGAAATATCCCGGCAGAAATTCTCCTATTGGGCTGTAATAATATACCAGTCTTTCGATATACCTAAATATACTATAATATGGAAATGATTAAAGTAGTAATCTACTTTAGTTATAATCCAATGTTTAACGTAATGAATGTCTAGAGAGGTAAATGATTTAATTTCAACTCATTTTGAAAAACAGTCTTAGTTTAAATAACAATTACTTGATCTGACACGACTGATATTCAATGTTTAGGAATCATATTGAATTTTTGAATTATATATATAACTAGATTGGATTAAGATTATTAGAGTAATACTACACTGAGAAAAATAAAAAACTCCAACTGATTCACCAGGTGTTTCGAGTTCACCCTATGGCTTTCTCTCTAGAACGTGACACTTTAGTGCATCAAACTATAGTTTGGATGCACTAAAGTGCATCAGTTCGATGCACTTTAGTGTCTTAGCTATAAGTTTGTTAAAATAATGAGAAAATTATTCTTTCCACATTTTTTTCCTCATCATTTTAACAACCTTATAGCTAAGACACTAAAGTGCATCGAACTGATGCACTTTAGTGCATCCTAACTATAGTTTGATGCACTAAAGTGTCTTGATTTAGAGCCAAGGCCATATGCAGAACTCGAAACACCTGGGTGCATCAGAATTTCTATGAGTGTAATAATTTATGGGTCTAGGACATTTGTCCACGGACATTTCGTCCACGGACAATTCGTCCGCGAATTGCTTTATTTTTTATTTTAAAGAGTATATGGGATATATTTCATATTATTTTTTACTATTACATTAATAGCCACAGGTTGACTGTATCATTAAGTTATTTACCTCCTATAATATTATGCATTAATTAATGAATTAAAAAATAAATAACAGGATAATAACTAGACAGAATCTGGAAACGTAAGAAAGATAATAGAATAATTACAATAGAGGTAAATACTAATTATTTTATATGGTTTTATTATTAGTCTGAAAATATTGAACAGTACGAAAACAAGGATGTTTTTACGTTTATATGATTAAACCTAACACTAAAATATACCAATATCTAGCTAATTCATTTATATTATATTTGAATATCAATCGCTTGTTTAGTACTACATCACTGTTGATAAAAATGTTTACATAAAAAACTAATTTCTGAACCAATATTGCTTCCAATAAGCTAATCTGAGTACTAATATTGATGTTTATGGTAGTTACTGTGAAAATACACCGCATAATTATTGTAGTTATTGTGAATATAGAAAAAGTCTCCGTTTTCTATGTTTATGTAGCTACTAACTTCGAGACATGCCTCGCTATTATTACAGATTTTATAAGACCGTGGTACAATGAAAGCGAGGCCTGCCTGCACATCATCAAATAATGTATTCAGTTTTTTTATTTGAAGATTGCGATAAGAATTAAGGCAAAGACCACAAATTTTTAATTACCATCAAAAAGGGTGTTTGAATATATATGTATGAATAATATATAATAAACAATATGTACATTGTACACATTATAATTATAATAAATAATAAAGCATTTCGTGGACGAAATGTCCGTGCACGATAATTTATGTATCAGATTTATATATATATTACGAGTGCACACATTGCCAAAGATTTTCAAATTGAAATAACTATGTAGTTTTATTATCGAAATAAGGTCATCCTCTGAGTTCACTTCACAGCAATTTGATTAACAATATTCTCTCTGGCTGAACGGAAGCAATAACTTTATACCCACCACTAGTAATAATTCTCAGAAATCTGCTGACGGCAGCATTTTTGAGATAGGGGCCAGATGCAATCAAGAATCATGCTTTAGAACTCTAATTTGGAATCTTGAGCGATTTGTAACATACAAGTTATAAGCTACAAAAGTAACAAATTTATTGATAGTTATTGGTTATATTTAATGTATATTGTATATTTCTTCCGTCAAGATGAGACAAGGTTAAATATCAGTAAATTGAAAAATTTACATTTCGAACACTATATATCTAGTTAGTTATGATTTATGCTATTGATCTGTTGTATGTAAAGCATAAATTCTTTAAAATATACATTCTTTTGATAGTTTTGTTTGTTTCTGTTCTTAATTATTATTGAATCAAAATAATTAAATTTCTCAAATTAAAAATGCTGTAAAATGAACAAGATATAAACTTAAATCAAAGAGGAAAGAAACCTAATAATTTTTAACACAATATCTCTATTTTGTCTGCATTAACCTATGAAACTCATATAATTAAGCGTTAGTCGATTGATATTGTTCATTTATTTATAAATTCCTATTCTTACACTTGTATTTCAGCTGAAAAATAATATATTTGAATTATGCGAAATGATTTTCACAGTTTCACGTTTAAAAAATAGGTGCATAAAAGCAATGTTAACGTAAATAATGTACATAGTTTCCACTGCCAACAATCCCACAACTTTTTGAATATCCAATCACGAATACTGATTTCAAAACACTGATAATATCCATAGTTTATACATTAAAATAATATTGTATTGTACTTCATTTTAGTCTCAAGTTTCTAAAACGCTCGAGTTCAATATTTGTAAGATCTATCACCACTAGGCCTATGAGACTCACTGTAATGAAGTTGTTCTCATTTCATGTTAGATTAGCAATTCAAAGAACAAACATTGTTCAGGCAGTTGGAACGAGAAACTTATGACAAAGGGGACAAAGTTTCATCCGTATTCCGTTTTCGAACAAATCATAGTTAGGAATTTCAGAAATTAATGACAATATGTTACAAACATAGCGATTATGGTTATGGAGTAAATATTTCATATGTTCAATAACTTCTTCAAGAGGAACATCAAATAAATATACATTCTAAGTGTAAAAGAAATAGTTACTTTAAGAGTTGGTAACTTAAAGATACGGGTTCAATTGACGTAATTAGTTGAATTAATTCTATTTTCCTCCAGTGGATATATCCCCTTTGCAACAGAAAATAAATACGCCAATCCAATTACTCCTGGGGCGTGACCAACTAATTGGAGTTTTCCTGAATATTTAAAAAGTTAGAGTCCATTCAAGGGAAAACAGAGTAACTATTGAAAAAATGTAAATATTGATGAGGTAGGTGTTTCATTCTGCAGTAGGTACTTTGTGTTATATACTAGCTGGATCATTTCTGGGGTAATCGAGGAACAAACTGTTTTAAAAAAGAAAATACTTTCTTATGCTACTCAATTAATTTAAACTACCTATTTTGAAAGTCAACTTATACTACCAGTAAATTTCTCGTTATTATTAGTAAAACCTGTCTATACATAATTGGCAGATGAAGTTGTTACTATCTATCAGCTTTACTACATTATATAGCTTTCATGTTGCAATTAATAATTTATACATGGTAGATTTATTCTACCGACATCATAGAACATTTTTATGCTACTTGTAATTAAACTGTCTGTAGGTACATATTTGAATATTTTTATGAATAAATGGTATTCTGTATGTCTGTGATAACAAACATTTCTTTATCGATATTGTATGTAATTTATTTTATATATTTATCTGGTACTGTGCGAAGCTAAATTTATTCCATTAAAGTTCATACAATTATCTGCCATTGAGTTAAGTTTTCCTAGTAAATATTCTACTCTTTGATGTAAAATGCAGTAGAAGAAAGTTCCAAACTGATTGAAGGCTACCGTTCATTTTTCCTTCATTAATTACAACACCATCCGTCTCTTCTTTTGGTACACCATCCCCCTCTTCTCTTACTACACCACCCCCCTCTTCTTTTACTACACCATCCCCCTCTTATTTTACTACGTCATCCCCCTCTTCTTTCACTACGCCATCCCCCTCTTCTTTCACTACGTCACCCCTCTCTTCTTTCACTACGCCATCCCCCTCTTCTTTTACTACACCATCCCCCTCTTCTTTCACTACATCATCCCCCCTCTTCTATCACTACATCATCCCCCTCTTCTTTTACTACACCCTCTTCTTTCATTACATCATCCCCCTCTTCTCTTAACAGTGGAATGCAATCAATCATCAGTTTCTAACTCTGCTTACATAGCCATTCTTTATGTAAATGTGAGTAGGTGCCTTCAATCGAAAGTGTGTGGAGGAGAATTGGTCTTAGATTATGCAGCCCTCATCGATTATATTAGAATGTTATTAATTGATCCTATTTATTATTTAATTAACCTATTAATTGTTAAAATTATACCTATTGTTAATCAGATAAATTATAAAAATTGTATTAGGTAAATTTGTAAATTGATATTTGACAGTTAATTATCATACACGGCGAAATTATTTTATGGAAAGATGCATCTGTATAGACTTTGATGAATTGTTTAATTGTAATTTAGCTTTTGATGCAAAGGAACTTTTCAAAATTAACTTGAATAATTTATTGTAATATCGGAGAATAGATTTCAGTTTGTTAGGTTACCTAATAAATATTCTTACAATCATATATTTTGAATGATACCTTTTTATAAATAATCACAGAAGTTGTCCAATTATTGTAGAGTTTTTCCATCTTTAAGTGCTACAACTATATAAATATCTTGATATAAAAAAGTACTGTTGATATTGCAATTAGAGTAAACTTTTTGTAAATCAAATCTCAGGCAATTTCCCAGGAATAATTACTCTTTCCATGGATTGCATAAAGTCATCACATAATATTTCCTGAAAAGAAAAAGTATGTTTTGAAAGTAAGGACGTAATAAATCTCTATTCTTTATTGTAAGAAACAGCGTTAACTAACATTAAGAATCTCGATAATTATTACTTGGCTAGAATTAAGATTGTTGAATTATTTTTGGAGACAATGAAATATTATGAGTCTTTACCGCGAATTGAAGTTAAATGACTATGAAATATTAGGTGTCCTTTACTGCCGATTGAAGTTAAA
>CANNZV010002844.1:0-62313 GCA_947561585.1 Caprella mutica
TTGCTCTCGTAAATGTACATTAATCTTAAAACGCCTATTTATCTCCCACCTGATAGATAATTGTCTTATTCGCTGGTAGACTGATATATTTATGATGCACTTGAATATTAACTAATCAGCTGAACTTGATATTGAGTTTTGTTTATTTTAATTGTATTCAGTAATGATTTAAAAAGTGAATATATTAACAAAGCATTAAAAAAGAATCTTCTTCATTTTCTTCCTCTGTGAGGTATAAAAGAAGGAGGTCCTCACGTGCTTCTGCAATCATATGAACAGTGAAACTGACGCTTGTAGAGCGGCTACAGCTGTAGCATTGGAAATCATATCAGTGGCTAGAGCATCGCGTCTGTAGCCGTAAGACTCGAGCAGTGTGGCTCTTGCCGCTTCAGCCGCCGCATTGGAATCCCACCTTAAGAGTAAGCGATAAAGGCCAACAATTTAGAGTGAATCTGTGAAGAGTAAAGACTGAAGTGTAACCAATTATTGTTGTAAATCTTTTTACTGTATGCTTTAAGAACTTATGATTTTAATACTTACTGTCTTGTATTAATAATATGTTCTTCTAGTAATAAACTGATTAATATATAACATAGGTATCTAAAAAAATGTAAATTTAAAATTTCGATACGGAGGTTTTACTTAATCTTTTTTAAAGACAATATTCATCAATCAAAAAAAATTGTGTGATATTTTTATTCATAATATATTTGGGCAGATACTTTCTGAAGTGAACAAGTGATAGAACAATATTAAATTCACAGAAATGATTTATTTTTATTATGTCATTGTATCACGTACATTAAATGTTATAAATATTAATCGAGCTAATGATAAATTAGTTGAACCTATAATATACATATCATGCGTCATCGGCTGATTGAATCAATTGGTATCGCAACCTGCTGGGGACAGGAAAATACATTAAAATATATATTTTGTTACTATCGAAGCCAACCGACGGTGGGCAAGTGCAACGGCACCATCCTAACCGTTAACCTAACCTTGTATAATTATTTTAGGGCTGTGATCTACCGATTGCACGTGACATATAAATTGGAACGGTGCTAAATATGAAATGTATATTTATAGACCATGTATTTCTAATTATCATCAACAAAGGTGGTTTTCCACTTTTAAAATTCAAAATATATTTAGATAATGTAAAATATAAAGTATGTTCACTAATTGTTCATTTGCGTGTAACTAGCACACAAACCATTGATGTAACATGTTAAAATTTCTTTCAGTACGTCTTATCACATCTCATATACGCCAATGTTCTTTGTCGTTCCATCACAGCCTTGAGCAATCAGTTTGGACATTACTCCAGGCAAAATCAATGTGGAGACTGCAAACATTTTTGCACCTCTCTGACTTCTGACCAAAATATTTTCCTCTGATAATCTTTCTATTCTAAGTGATAATAAGTCAAAGAATACGAATTATTAGGCAAAATGTAATATATACATATATAAATGTAATATTCATATGTATACATATATAAATGTAATATTCATATATATACATATATAAAATGTAATATGTATATGAAAATTCATACTCTTCTGATATTGTAATCGCATGAAAGTAACTGCTAGTCATGTAAGAAATCATCTTCCATCGTCCATTTATCTTATTTTTCATTACTTGCAATACAAAGAAATTATGAATAATATATATAAGAAATATTTATATTCTCATGAAATCTGGCTAGATGAATACAACATTGATTGATTGATTGATTTTTTTCAGTTTCAGTCTCCTTCCTTCATCAACACTGTAATTTTTTTCTAGCTATTATTAAACAGTTATATTAAATTAAACGTCAATTAATTGATATTTTTCGATTTGTAAGTAATATTTATTTGGTACCGTAAAATGCAGTATTGAATACTTTAGAAATAGACAAAGAATAATTTATTCAAATTATGTGTAGATACTAAAATATTCAAATTAGACAAAATATAATTCATTTAATTCACAATAATTATGTATAAATATTAAATTTTTCATATCATACAAAATATACTTTATTTAGTTTAATTTTGTTGTTTCAGCAATCGAAACTTAGAAAAACTAACTCCAAATTTTATATCAATTTTCTCTCAATTCTGAGTGCAAAAATACTTGTGTAATTAATAAAATAATTTCAGAAAAAAAAGGCAATTTCAAAAATAGATACCCAGCTAACCATATCCTCTCTGTCCCGCGTGGGACAGAGGGGGACATCCCTCGCTAGCGAGGGACAGAGAGGGACGGGGGATTTCAGACGTCTCCAGACGTCTGAAATCCCACGTCTTTCCAACGTCTGAAATCCCACTCACGTCTTACATAAGCGGGATGTCCCTCGTCTGTCCCACGTCTTAAATCCCACTCACATCCCACGTCTTTCCCACGCGAGATGTCCCTCTCTGTCCCACGCGGGATGTCCCTCTCTGTCCCACGTCTGTCCCACGTGGGATGTCCCTCTCTGTCCCACGCAGGATGTCCCTCTCTGTCCCACGCGGGATGTCCCTCTCTGTCCCACGTGAGATATCCTTCTCTGTCCCACGCGTGATGTCCCTCTCTGTCCCACGTCTGTCCCACGTGGGATGTCCCTCTCTGTCCCACGCGGGATATCCCTCTCTGTCCCACGTCTGTCCCACGTGGGATTTCCCTCTCAGTCCCACGCGGGATGTCCCTCTCTGTCCCACGTCTGTCCCACGCGGGATGTCCCTCTCTGTCCCTCGTCTGTTTTACGCGGGAAAAAGTACGCGGGATGTCCCTCTCTGTCCCACGTCTGTCCCACGCGGGATGTCCCTCTCTGTCCCACGCGGGATATCCCTCTCTGTCCCACGTCTGTCCCACGCGGGATGTCCCTCTCTGTCCCTCGTCTGTTTTACACGGGAAAAAGTTATACCAAAAAGGTTTATCTATCTCAAGCTTTATTTACGTATCATAACTAGGAAGATATTCAAAAACAGATGTAGGTATCTACTATCTAGATAGGCATTGATGAATAATACTAGGTAGTAGGTAAGTAGGTACGGATTGATGAACACTACCTAGTAGGTAGGTATTGGTACTGGTAGGTATCTAGGTAGGTATTGTCAAACAGTTATAGGTAACTAGATAAGCATTGATAAACACTAGTAGATAACTAGGTAGGTATTGACAAACAGTTGTAGGTAACTAGGTAGGTATTGATGAATACTAGTAGGTAACTAGGACCTAGATTGGTATTTATATACAGTTGTAGGCCACTAGGTATAGGCAATGTTAAACACAAGAAGGTAACTAATTAGGTATTGATAAGCAGATGTAGGCAACTAGGTAGGCATTGATAAACACCAGTAGGTAATTAGGTAGGTATTGACAAACAGTAATGTAGGTAACTAAGTAGGTACTGATAAATACTACGTAATAGGTAAGTAGTGATAACCACCACTAGGTACAGATTGGTGGTTATCACTTGTAGGTTACTAGGTAGTTATAAATAAACTCTAGTAAGTAACTAGATAGGTATAAGGTAGTGATACCACCAGAAGGTAACTATAGGTAATATTAATTAACAGTTATAGGTAAATAGGTAGTTAATAACAATAATTAACATTATCAATACAAATATTAATAAATAACTTTATACACATTCTTATCATTTACATTAAAAAATAAAAGATACCAAAATGTAGAATATTAAATTATATTTATTTAAAATAATTTTAAGAAGCACGCAAGTTATCAAGTTGCATAAAGATCATTTCAATGCTATTTCTACCATATCCAGGATGGCTGAGTGGTAGCGACGCAGGCTTCAATAGTACATCACACTAGAGTCCTGAGTTCGATTCCCGAGATGACCACTACAATTCTTTCTCCATTTCTTCCCATTTAATTTTTATATAACAATATGCAATATTGAAATAAATGATATACAGCCAAATGTACATATACACTATATGCAATATGGTAAGAAATTGCAATAATATTAGTATGATCTTTTTTATTTCTTATACATATTTATATATCCCAATTAACCGAAGTAGTTTGAGCCAAAAGAGAGATATGTCCCCCTTGCAGAGGGGGACATCCACACTCTGTCCCACGTCTTACTGAGGGGGACATCCGCACTCTGTCCCACGTCTTGAAGAGGGGGACATCCGCACTGTGTCCCACGTCTTGCAGAGGGGGACATCCACACTCTGTCCCACGTCTTGCAGAGGGGGATATTCCCACTCTGTCCCACGTCATGAATACTCACTCTGTCCCACGTCGGTCCCACGTCTTATTTCCCTCTTCCCTCTATAGCGAGGGACATCCGCACTCTGTCCCACGTCTTGAATCCCTCTATAGCGAGGGACATCCACACTATGTCCCACGTGGGTCCCTCGTCTTGAAAACGGAGTGGGGTAAGACGTGGGACAGGTGGATGTCCCCCTCTGTCAGAGGGGGACAAGACGTGAGATCAGACGTCTTGCAGAGGGGGACCCCTGTGCAAATAAAGAGGTTTAGACGTCTGCAAGACGTCTGATGTCCCCCACCCCACGTTTTGCCCCACGTCTTAAATCCCTCTATAGCGAGGGGTATCAGACGTCTTAAGACGTGGGACAAACAGCTTTTGGTTAGCTGGGTATGAAGGAGTAGAAATAACTATAAAAGACAATGGTAAAAATATATTTAGAAAGAAAGCTATATATATTTTGATAATTACATTTACTTCATTTAGATTGCAGAGCTTCAAAACATCTGGTTTGCATTGAACCAATTATATTTTAATAGTTTCATAATTTTGTTTGACACAACTTTTCAAAATTTACATTATTTTTGAATTTGCATCCATTGACGTTAACTTTCTATAGGTTAAAGCGACGTCTTACTAGAATACATAAATAATGTTGAATAATTATGAAGTATTAACAAACCATAATATTAATTTTCAGAATCATAAAGATACAAATAGTATAAAATAATTCCAAAATCTGTCTGAATGAGTGTTTTCGAATTAAAATTTAAGTATAAATATGAGAATATTATTGCCATCTTGATAATATTCTACAAAAGAAATGCTTATAAGCTACATAAATGAAATCACTTTAGGAATATCTACACTGGGTTGATATTCTTCGATCGTTCTTTTCCATGACGTATGTTGGTGAGAGCTGAGTCTACACAGGGTATGAGGAGAAGCAACTTCAAGAAGATTACTATGACAGCGATGCTGATAGAGATCTGCAGATTGATAAAATGTAAATATTGTTTGACTATTATGCTAGGATTATAATAACTATTAAAAATATACATCAATCAAGATTCTTACTTGATTGCCAGATGGAAGAATGTAGCATTCAAAATTTGGCTCGAAGAAATGGTTCCACTCATTGAAGACAACATGAGCAGTTGAGAAAAGAAAAGCAAGCCAACCTACTCGACTCAGAATGAATTGTGACTCGTTCCAAGTTAGCTCAGCTGACACAGATGGTATAGAACTGATTCCTTGTACAGCCAGAATAAATCCACCAATGACTCCTAAGGAATAACACATATTTATAGGTATCTTAATAAATGAAAATTGACCAGATTTAAAACCTCTGATATAGAGAAAAATCAACTTTCCATGCAATTTTTCAAGTTAACTAAATGACATAGGAATAGTTTCTTTTTAAATAAGGCAAATCATAAAATCACTCATTTTATATTTGAAATACTCAAGCTGTTAGGATTAAGAACAAGAACCCAAAAACACTCTTTTCTTGATAATATATCAAATTACTTCAAAACCATAGTCCTCTAAAAATTTGTTATAATTGTCTAAAAGTTTCTGCGTGTCTGATAAGAGTTTGATTAGATGACTTTCTGACTGGATAAATATTTGGTCTCCTGAATAAACATTTCAATTCTCAAAACTGATGATAGCAAACGAACAAATCCCAAACGAAAATTTTCTTCAATGCATTAGATATATATAACTTTACGTGCTATTGGTCCAAAGCTAAGTATGGAGTCTATACAAAAGGTGTTTAAGTAATTCAAATACTGACGGATATCATCTTAATTGCCATATTATTTTATTAACGATGAACTATCTCAACTAAATAAATTTAAAAAACTCAAATGCGGTGATAATCAACTAGGAGCTGTATTGCAAAGTAATGACGACATTTTTTCAAGATTTCCTATATTAAATAAAATATAAACTTTGAGAAGTGGTTTTAACAAGAAGCCGTTACAGTTTATTCTACAGTTTTTATTAACGCACCAAATCCCATATAAGTTGCCTTTCGCCAGTCCCCTTGGTTTCCTGAAGACCTTCCTCCACTTTGTAATAAAAGCAGGATGGAGAGTGCCTGTGAATCATAAATAGAACAAATATAAACAGATGATGTGGTCATTTTTTTTCTTACTTAAAAATGTTACACAATGAATATTAAATACTCAATTCAATGAATTGGATCATTCCTTAAATACATACGTGTAATAACAACATTATCATAGCTGTCAGACCAAGCTGTTTTCTAGCTTTTAGCCATCTGTCAAGGAAGCGAGAGAAATTTGCGTACTTGGTTCCTCTGATTAGCTGAATGTAGCCAGCAATCACACCTTCAAATGGGAAGAAATTCTTTACAGTTGGAAACAGAATATGAAAAATATAACAAACACTTTTTATATTTGCAAGTCAAACCAGGCAGATAAGTGGCAGCCAGTAGCGTCAGTATAGCCCAACCACAAACTTCATAAGTGTTCTTCAACAAAAAAGTATCGAAAACTGAAGAATTCCAATCGTCATCTCCAGTGAATAAACTACAAAGTTGATTTCTGAAAAATAAAAAGCAATTCAGTGAAGTCATTTATTTCTTGATAAATATGCATATATGCAAAATATGAAAGTATGCAAAATATCAAATTACCTGAACAGTGCCAAAAGCGTGTAGAATAAAAGAATCCCAGAAATCATTGGAAAGGCAAAGTTCCAAGAGGAGAAAAATTTAACTGACATTCCCTCTATTTTCTTCGCACTTCTCAGATCGCCATACAAAGTCACTGGCAAACTGGCAGATTCAAGCACATCTCGAACCATTTGAACAGCCCAAGCCTCGTTGCCGCAAGTTGGGTTCTTATTTTGGAAAGAATCAAGTAATATTACTTATCTATCATGACGAATACATTCAAAATTTATTAATAAAATACTTCTTTACCTCTTTGAGGGCTATGAATGTCGGATGACCGAGAGCATAAGCCGATAAAGTATTCAAAGATTTAACCACGATTGCAGATGGAACCAGAGTTTGGAGATACTCAGCATTGCTCATCCAATCACTTTTATATTTCTTGTTTCTTGAAATAATGAAATAGAATAAAGATAATTATCATATTCCACAATAGTATCCATCATATAAAATCGATAAATTAAAAAAACCCTCTACCAAGAAAAGAGTGATGGCGATGTCGTATAAGATTACAATTAGGATAAAATGATTTCTTTACAGAACGAGAAAAGTGTTGGAAAATAGGATCTCAAGTCAATTCACTTCAAATTGATTCTATTGAAATTGAAAACTGCGATAAATGAATATTATTATGATATGACTAATTCTATAAATACTTGCGTTGACAAGCATTGATGTAATTAAAAATAGTTGGCAGGAGTAACATAATATTTTTAAATTATGTTCAGATAAATCAATTTTCAATTCATTTTTTATGGACATTAAAGTTTCCAGTTCCCACAGGGCATATAACAATGGAACAACTTCAATAAAAGGTTGTATTCGTCGAAATAAACACTTTTTATTCCATGAAGGTATGGTCTAAAATGCTTAGTTAATGAGTCACAAGGTTAGGAAAGAAGTATCTGTACCATTTATTATTATTAGTTAACGTCATTTTTTTAATGTTGCAATAATAAACAAAACATTTTTAACAGTAATTATTAGGAGCACAAGAACAAAATGTGTTCAAACAACCTCCCATTTGTTGCGATGCAGGCGCTCAAACGTTTGTCCAATGATTGGCGGACGCGAAGAAAGACACCAAGAGTTTTACGAATCCTTGCGGGACAAACGTTTGAACGCTTGCATCGCAACAAATGAGCGGCAAATTGAACACATTCTGTAAACATGTAACCTAATTTAAGATTATGTTTCTTGTCCTCCTAATAATTACTGTTAAAAATGTTTTGTTTCTTATCGCAACATAAAAAAAAAATAAGGTTAACTAATAATAATAAATGGTACAGATACTACTTTCCTAACCTTGTAAATCTTTAACTAAGCATTTTAGACCATACCTTCATAAAATAAAAAGTGTTTATTTCGACAAATGCAACCTTATGTTAAAGTTTGACAACAAAAGTGTCGGACACCCTTGTATATTAAATAGATTTTGATATTTCGAATAAGTGAAGGAAGAAACAAAAAGATTCCCTTCTTATCTATAATGAGCCAACTTTAATCCTGACTTGGAGTATTTAATCATACATTACTTTCGCAGAATGCGGGAAGGTCATACTTTCATCGGAATTTATTTATTTATCATCTTGTTATTCGATTAACTGAAAAAGTGTTCAACCAAATTGCCTGAAATTTGGTGAACCGATTGGTCCATGTCGAGTGACCTGCTGCTAGAATTTTGGGAGCGACCCGGTCAAAGGTCAAGGTCATGGTCATTTGTAACTCAAAAAGTATTGAACCATATTGCATGAAACTTGGTGGGACGATTGGTCAATATACAGGAACCATTTTGTTAGATTTTGGGAGCGATCGGGTCAAAGATCAAGGTCAGGGCCATTTGTAACTCAATAACTCCAAAAGTATTCAACCAAATTGTCTGAAATTTGATAGAACGATTGGTCAATGTCCAGGAACGATCTGGTAGAACTTTGGAAGCAATCAAGTCAAAGGTCAAGGTCAAAGTCATTTATAACTCGATAACTCAAAAAGTATTGTATCATATTGCATGAAACTTGGTGGGACGATTGCTTATTATCCAATTAGCAGTTTCTTAAATTTTAGGAGAGAACGTTTCAGCGCGGAGGCGAAGGTATGAGATCTACCGAGTGTACATAAACTAGTTTCAAAATACATCAGTTATTAGATACCTGTTGCTCACATCCACCAAGATCTTCCCACTCAAATATTTAAGAGGTAAGTCTGTATGGTTACTTGCAGGTACGGTGATAAACACTATGTTGACTCTCGGTAACCCATTTACATAGGAGGTGACATTTATCCTGCCATCGGTGGGATTGTTATTAATGACATCATCGTAGTCATCTTCATTTTCTGAAATATTCAGTCCTCTCGCCAATAGCCTCAATCTATTCATAAATAAAAGATATTAGTACTTTATATATGGAAATATTATCCATTTGTTGGTTACAAAAAATTACGTTGTTCTCTCTGGATTCCGAGATAGAATTAGGACGTGATAGCCTGATCTTGCAAATACTTGCGCCAAACCGCATCCAAATTCACTCGAACCGGCGATAGCCAACATTTTTCTTCCCACTTCTGGAATTGGCATCGATAAATATTATTACATAGTAATAAATTAATATTCTTATTTATGAGTAAAATGACGAAATCGGTAATTTCTTACCAGTTGGTAGAGAAAATGTACTTGAAGTAATGCGGCTTTTGAGTAATTCATCGCTGTCACTTTTCTCGCAGACTGAAATAGATTTAGAAAATGTACGCTATACTTGGGTGGAATATATCGTGAACTAACTGATTGATTCATTAGAACAAACGAAGAAACATAGAATTAAAATGGGAAACGAACTATTCCCCGCCGGAATTTTCATTGCCGGACTTTTCACTCGCCTGGGCTTTTCCCCGTTGGACTTTTTGACGTCGGACTTTTCCCCATCGGATTTTTTGAAATTTAAACTCTCGAAAACAATTTAATATTTCGTTTTTTGTATTTAATTTTCGAAAAAAATCATTTTGACAGAAAATACGTAACCGAGAAACTTTATAACAGACCAATTTTGGAATTAATCTTTTGCCTTTTTAATAATATTGTTGCATGGGAATAGGTCACTAGATGACATTAGTTGTCGGGTGTGCCCCAATGCAGTGTGTGAGGATTGTTGTTGTTCCTGTTGTATACCTCAAATTTTTTCACCGTTCTAGAAAATGACCTCTTGGAATATGCGGATGACACCACTCTGATGACTGTGGTTCCTTCTCCAGCTGATCTTACCTTAATTCTTCATGCAGTTGTTCGGGAAGAGTCTTGGAATCTTTGTGTTCTGGGTATGATGCTGAATCCCAAGATAAAGTTTAAGAGTCCTCTGTGTGATTTCTTTATATCTGCATTTCAGATGTTAGAGATTATGAGAAGGTCGTGTCGAATGTTCCTGGACAGTTCACCAAGTTGAACTGTTTCAATACATTTATTTTGCCCATTCTGGAGCATTGCTGTGTAGTGTTGTGCTCTGCTGTGGGCTCACATCTGATATTGTTAGAGTGTGTGTTCACCAGTGCCGAGTAATTAGTTGGTGACTCTCTTCTGTTGCTGTGTTTTTTATGCTTGATAAATTATAATCCAATCCTTCTCACTGTACCTATTCTTTTCACTGCTGCGTATCTTTACACTTTTGTTTTGGTGAGATGTAGAATGGTTCAGTATAGTAGAATTTTTGTCCTATGGAGTCTTCGATTGTGGAATGGTTCGTATGCCCAATGCCCATTGCCTATGTGCTTGCTGTTTATGGGCTAGAAAGCTTTCAGTGTCAGGTGTATCTATTTACTTTTTCATTCTGATTTTTTTTGTGTGTGTGTTCCTGTTTTCTCTTCATTTCAGGCTGGGTTTGTTGGGTCTCAGAATTGATATAGCTTTGGGGCTCTCTTCCATTTCTGAATTCTCGGTCGTTATTTAAAAAATTACTTAACAAAGCAGGATAAACTACATTCTCATATATGTTAGTGGGAGACAATTTGCCCTTAACGGATTCATTGTAATTAGAAGATGTTTACAACTGAAGTGAAATTAGAATTAAAATATGTTTATTTAGGGTAATCAATTATATTAAAAAAAATGAGTATCTTACGTGCATGAATACTTCGGATATATACAATATTTATTATTTAATAAGAATCTTAAAATTATTTAATACGTTGACAGCTTTTCTAACCTATTATAAGTTACAGAAAATTGATTATACATTTTATTATACAATACAAATTTATTATAATAAAAGTAATACTTACGAGAATAGAATCTTTCAGTCATTCTTCGGGGCTTTGGTCTCTCAATGCTAACATTACTCTCAGTTGTTTCTTTTTCGACAGTTGAGTCTATTTGATCTGTACCTTGAACTTTTTCTTCTTGTTGCAAAACCTCATTTTCCAGTATGATGTCTTTATCTGCATTGTTGAGAAGAAAATTAAATCATCAAAAACGACACGGTCCTATATACGTAATAATCACCAGTTTACCTACCGTTAACTTTGGTGACAATTACAACAGGAATTGTGTTTGAAGTAGTATCCTGTCTATTTGATGTTGGCATCGTTTTTGACAACTTGGAGTTGTTATGTAAATTCTCCTTTTTAGAAGATGTTGAAAATTTGGAAGCAATTCTAGCTGATGATATTTGACCAGAATGTTTTGATGAACGTATTGGTTGCTTAGTTACTCTTGCTCTGTGGTTGGCAGCTAAAGAAGATTCTGAATGAGCTTTAGTTTTCACTGTGGATTTGGCTGATATTGGAGCAGCTCGTTTAAAACTTGATCCTCTTATTGGTTTTACAATCCTAGCCCCATGTGATGTTTTTTTCTGATCAGTTGACTCAACATCTTTAGATGAAGGAATACAGTTCTCTTCAATTAGAACTATCATGCCACCGTCATCTCCCATTTCTGTTGGCTGGTTTTCTAACGCATCTGTGTATGTTGGAGTAGAGCAACGAGCAGGCTGAACCTCTTGACTCATTGTAAACTTTCTTTAAAAATATATTTTATTAGGCTCAGTTTAGAATTATTTTTCACCGTAGATTTTACGTAACCTGTCAGAGTCATTTAAAACAAAGAAAAATGAATTTCCATTTATAATTAACCGATTCACGAAATGTTTTTATGTTCCCTCCAAAATAAATAGTTCCCAATTTATGGTGATTTTTGATATTAAAATAAAAATAGATTGCAAGAATTTAACTTTATAAAATTGAAAATAATTCAATTCAGTTTAATGAAAAAATTCTAATTCCATGAATTAATATTAATATAAGTTATAGTTTTTCTTCAATCTACATTTTAACTTAGGTTGAATGCTATTTCAGTTTCTATTTTTAGTAACTACTGCATTTTATTGATTATAAATTATACAATATAATAAAATTCGAATTCTCTTGTTAATATACATTAGTTGTATATTTAAAACTCCATGTATTTATATACAACTGCAGAAAAATTAAATTGGATAGTTTCATCAGGGATTAGATAGCATGTTTATAAAGTTTCCACTGATTACAAGAAATACCTGCTAGGAGAAATTAAAATCACTTGAAATCTCAAGATTTTCAATAGTATAAAAAGTTCAAAATCTGCAATAGGAAATACTTTTTTTGTCATCTGTTGTAAAGTGTGTACTCACAAGTAATGCAGTAGTATTTATGATGACAATTGCAGCAGGTGTGCATTGTAAACTCTGATAAGCAGGCCTATTGTTTGTGGGGAATAATGAGTTTTTATCTCACTGAGATATAGATAAAAAAATCAATTGAATGCGTACTCAAATCTCTATACACTCATATCAATAGCTACAAATATTGCTGAACGATTCATCGGAAGAATACTTCAATAAATAAAATGAAACTTTAATTAATGAAATAGATTTTTAATTACCCTGTAAGGAATTCACACAGTAAGAATTCCAAAGATGTTATTCTGAATAAATTGACAATATGATATAGTAAAACTCCTGAGTTATGAAGTTTTTTTATGAAGCACTCGAGTAATGAAGGACCTGAATTATGAAATGCTCCTGGGTCTTCTTGAAAGATATGGCAAAAACGAATAAGGAAAATAACTCTTGCCTGAAAGATTCATCGAAATAGTCTCAAAAATCGAGAAAGGTCAAGACCCTCCAAAAGCGCAAAGTTGAAGTTTTTCCGCCAAATAAAGAATCTGACCAGTCTAAAAAGATGCGGCAAATTCATGAGATAGCTGTGGATGTAGACCAAAGTAGTTTCCCACAGACGTTTGTTGCATGTTCCAGCCAACCTTTGACTGTGTTGGACAATGGCGAGGAACAGTTAATCTCTTACGAAATACCATCTGTCTCTAACAACGGTAATATCTTCTTATGTGTTATAATATTATATGAATTATAATTGACAATTAATATTTGCTCATGAGGCTCAACACGTCATCCCTGTGTTATTACAGTGGAGTAAGTGTATAAGCTCAGAATTAGACTTCTTGTCAAATTGTTATGAGGCTCAACACGTCATCCCTATATATCATATAGTGGAGTAAGTGTAGGAGCTCATTGAAATTATGGCCTAGCACGTCATCCCTTAATATAGTGAAGCAAGTGCAAGGGCAAGTTTTTTAGTCTTATGATTAAATGACTCTCTATCAATTTTGGCTTAGCACGTTGTCTCTAATATATTTTAATTAGTGGATTCAGTGCATGAGCAAAATTTTGCTTTTGGCATATTAATTTTAATTTATTTTATTTTATGGTCTTCAGAATCTATCATTAATGAAGGAGCCTCTACTTCTGGTGTATCGAACCCTAGGCCTTCAGCATTTCCTATCATTGGGAGGAATATTGCTCATAATGATGATGATCCTTTTTCGAATTTTGTGTGTGAGGATATGGTACAAGAATCTTCTGTAGGTGGATCTAATACTGACGATTTCCTTCCTATCATTTCATCTGCTACCAAGTCAAATTGGTTACCATGTGATGATGTTTTGAAATGGTATGGTAAGGTCGCAGATATAGATTTGTCAGATGAGCAAGCAAAGGAAATATCTGATCGATACATACCTTCTTCTGGCATTGCTACTCATTTTGATCCACCTCATCTTCCTCCTGCCTTGTGGCAGAAGACTAAGGGTTCTCCTAAGAACACGTATCAAGAACGTTCTCTCTTTAAAATTCAGAGCCTAACCACCTCTGCTATTAAACCTTTGTTGGATGTGCTCGACTCTTTGGATTCCCAAGATCCCAATAGGGAAAAAATTGCTTCATCCATACAACTACTTTGCTCTGCTAACTTACGCACTAGTAGAATGAGAAGAGCCCTTACTTCAAAGTTCATTAAACCAGAATTGAGGCAAAATCTCTTCTCACAACCGATTAACCATTTAGCTCTTTTTGGTACTGAATTTGCAACTGCAGCTGAAAATGCCAACAAGACCCAAGCCACTATTCAGAAAGTCGTCTCCAACAATAGAACTTTCCACAATAAATTCAAACCTTCATCTTCTTAAGTCCCTAGCACCAACTACAAGAAATCTGATTACAATTATAGTGCTAATCAAGCCAGCACTAGCTCTGGTCCAGGAAAAAGGCAACCCTTTCCGTCCAACCCCCGCGGTAGCCCCTACAGAGGTAGAGCCTCCTTCCGCAGAAGGGGGAAGTTTAACCGAAACTAATCCTGCAGGAAATATATCCAGGTACCTTACAAATTGGCAAAAGATAACTTCAAATAACTTCATTCTTCGAATTATTGAATGTGGCTACAAAATTCAATTCGATAAAAATCCTCAGTTTCCAAATTCTGTCGTTTCAAGAACTGTTTTAAAAATTAAAAAGTTAGCCCTGGAAGGAGAAATTGAAAGACATTTAAAATCAGGTGCCATTTCAAAAGTTAAATCAATAGATGATCAATTATTATCCAGAGTTTTCACAGTTCCTAAACCTAATGGGAAAGTTAGAATGATTATAGATTTATCTGTGTTAAATACTCAAATAAACCATGTACATTTTAAGATGGAAGGACCAGATAGTGTCTAAAGAATAATATGTCCTTCAGATTTCATGGCCTCGATTGATTTATCAGATGCTTTCTTTTCAATACCTATTCATCAGGATAGTCGCAAATACTTATGTTTTGAATTTAACGACCAAAGATATCAATTTAATGTTTTGCCTTTTGGCATGACAAGTTCTCCAAGAATCTTTACCAAAATTTTGAAACCTGCTATCATTTTCTTAAGAAATTTAGGCATCAAAATAGTTTCATATTTAGATGATATTTTTGTGTGTGCCTCATCAGCTTCTAAATTGAAATGTGACTTAAAAACTGTCCTTAAATTGCTCATTGACTTAGGTTTTCATCCAAATTATAAGAAATCAAAATTCAAACCTCATTCCATCTCAATACTTACATCATTTAGGATTTAACTGGAATTCTGTTGATATGTCCTTGTCTATTCCCGAAGAGAAAGTTAAAAAGCAAATGAATCTGCTTTAGCCCTTTTCAATAATCAACCTACCTTAAGGTCCATTTCTTCCTTCATTGGATTATTGAATAGCTTCTGTCCAGCCTTTCCTTATGCTCCTTTATATTTTCGCAATCTACAATTCCTACAAATAGGAAAAATGCAGTCAGGTGTCCAATGGGACTCTAAAGTATCATTAGACCCTCCTTCCATCTCAAATTTAGAGTGGTGGAAGGATTGTAAATTTCCTTTAACTGCTTCACCTTTACATGAAATCCCTTCTGAAGTCACTTTGTATACAGATGCTTCCTTGTCTGGCTGGGCAGGAGTACTCTCTACTGGATCTACTGTATCTGGTCAATGGTCCTCTGAAGAGTCTCATTTGCATATAAACTTTTTAAAGCTTAAAACCATATTCATTTGCTGTAAATTACTTAATCATCACTTAAAAAATAAGCACATACAAATTTGTTGTGATAACTTTTCTGCTGTATCATTCATAAATAAGAAAGGCGGAACTCATTCAAAGACCTTATGTCAGTTAACTTTAGAATTTTGGTCCTTCCTTAGAGAAAACAATATAGGTTGCTCTGCAACTCATATCCCTGGTTCAGAAAACAATATCGCTGATCATTTCTCTAGATTCTCATTCAATTCTCATGAATATAGTCTTAATGAAGATTCCTTCAATTCAGTAATTCATTCCTTAAATTTTTCCCCTTTCATAGATTTGTTTGCCTCTAGACACAACTTTAAAGTTAAAAAATTCGCTTTATGGAAATTTGATCATCTTGCTTTTAAAACAAATGCTTTCTCCTTCCAATGGCCTAACAATAGCTACCTATTTCCACAAATCAACCTTATATCCAAATGCATACAGAAACTTACCAATGACAATGTCGAAAATGCACTGCTCATAACCCCAGCCTGGCCTGGAATCATCTCTTTACCAATCATTACCTCCATGTTAATTAATCCTCCCATCTTCATACCACGTGATCATCTTGAAGGCCAGCTACCAACCAAACAATACTTCAACCTGATGGCCTGGAATATTTCAAACAATCCTGCACTAATAGAAACATTTCAGTCCAGACCTCCAACTACCTCATCAATAGCCTCTCTCAATCAACTGTCAAATGTTATGGGAGATTCTTGAAGAAGTTTTATACGTTTATTAAAGAAAAAGAAAAGAACAGTAGAATTACTGTGAACCTTATTTGCGAGTTCTTGTGTTTTTTGTTCAATAATGGAGCTAGTTCTAGCTCAGTGAATAGAGCGAGAAGCGCTCTGAGTTTCTTTTTCTCTTATGATTTGAATGTTAGTGGTGATATAACCATTTCTAGACTATTTAAGTACTTTTATAAAGAGAAACCTTTGAGACCGAAATATTTTACTTTCTGGCCTGTTAAAGATCTTCTGAATTATTTTTCTCATCTCCATCCGCCTTCTCAATTGTCTCTAAAAATGCTGACCCTCAAGACTCTTGCCTTAATCGCTCTTACCTCTTTTGATAGAGGTCAGACTATTCATTTGATGGACATTGAGAAAACTACCCTATCAGAAGATGGCATTCAATTTGTGATTTTTGATCCCCTAAAGCATACTAGAAGGGTATTGAAACCAAAAGTGATAAACTGCATCATGAGTGACATAGATTCTTTAAACGTTTGTAATTACGTCACTGCATATATGAATCGCACTTTAAGCATAAGAGCTAAAGCTATCAAAGAGGGTAAAGAAAAACTTACTAAGCTCTTCCTCTCCTGGGCAACAAAGAGACCGGTCACTATACAAACCTTGGCTAGATGGCTCAAATGTACTCTCAAACTAGCAGGTAAAGATGACTCTCAATTTTCGTCCCACTCATATAGAGGAGCGGGTCTATCGAGTGCATTCAGTCAAGGTGCAAATATCATGCAAATCGTTAAAGCTGGCTCGTGGACCAGTACTGATACTTTCAGGAGGCATTACTTTGCTCCAGAAAATCACTCTGAAGTGGGCAAAATTATCCTAAATCAGATGAATAAGTAAGAATTCTTTAGTTGTTTATTTTTGTTCTGTTTCTATTATTTAAATTTCTTTTGTTTATTTTCTACATGTTTGATTTCAACTTTGGAATCTAAGCTGTGGTTTGTCAACGCAAATAATCTAGAATTCAAAGATTATGCTAGGATACTCACCTCTGAAGCATAATTTGAATTCTTGATATGTCGTTGACAAACCATAATTGATCTCCCTCCCACCTCCCAAATCAAACATGTCCCTTAGATAACTGAGTTCTCTACCACAGAGGTTCACCTATTCACTTACCTTTCTTTTTCTTATCAGAAATAACGGGCGATCCAAGAAAGGCGCTTGAGGAACAAGCTGTGGTTTGTCAACGACATATCAAGAATTCAGATTATGCTTCAGAGGTGAGTATCCTATCATAATCTTTGAATAGCGTTGAATGTAGCTAATATAATTCTTTTAGTTGAACTGATAATAAAAGTTTTTTCAATAGTATTTGTTCCATATTCGACGAAAGGAGCAAACAATTTCGATTCATTATTGCACAACAATTCGCTCGACCAATCGCTGTGAAGTGCAAAATATAACTGTTCAAATGTTCCAGTTGAACTTTTACTTCACAGAGGCAAATCATGTGTTTAGTGTACGTGACGTCATCAAGGCAGTACTATTAAATAGAAAATTAGAGACTTATGCGATTAAATATTAAACTAAATTTATTATTGCATTCATATATTAACCATAAATTAAAATTATTATGATTTGACACGTTTTAGTTACTTTAAATTTGACTTTCCAGTGTTGCTGTGGTGACGTCACACACACTGCAAAACTCAACACATATCAGAAATGAGTTAGCCTCGCGCGGGGTTTTAAATATAATTTACAAGATATAAAAATATGATTTAAACTTTAAGAAATTGATTATCTCATATCGAAAGTTTTTAATATATGATTATAACCACATTAACATTACACCAGAATAATTTTAATAAATCCTCCTTAGTTTTTTTATATATTCATATTCACTAGAATTTTTTATATATATTTAGATTCAGTAGTCAACACCCCTTGCAAGTCTAGGTAGCAATAATATTGATTAATTAGAATTCTAAATTTAAAATCCTTGGAAGTATTCAAGGAATATTCCCTGAACATAATATTTTCAAACTATCTTCTATAATTTAATGGAATGTTGTGGGTACATTCCTGGATTATCAAATAATACTTTAAATAATTACAAATATTACTAATATTCAAATAATTACAAATAATACTTACAAAGTATTAAAGAAATATCCTCTGAACATAACTAGATGCATACAATATTCTACAATATAATTGAATGTCTAAGGAACATTCCTGGATTATCGGTAAAACTTAAAATAATTCTATTCTTTTATGGAAGATCGTATGAAAATACTAATATTCAGGGAATATTCTTTTGGTACGCCAATGAAATAGTAAAATGTTATAATTATTCAAAGTATCTTCTGATAATCCAGGAATATTCCTTACAGATTCCATTTAATTGTAGAATATTTTTTGCATCTACTTATGTTACGGAAATAATCCTCAAGGAATCCATATATTTAGTTTAATCATTTCAAAAATTCTCCGATAATCTAGGAGTGTTCCCTAAAAATTCCACTTAATTGTAGAATATAGAATAAATAAACTTATATTCAGGGAATATTCCTTGAATACTCAATTGAAATAGTTGATTGTTAGAATTATTTAAAGTATTTCCCTATAATCCAGGAATGTTTCTTAGACATTCCATCATATTGTAGAATATTGTATGCTTCTAGTTATGTTCAGGGAATATTCTTTTAATACTCCATATAATTATTTGAATTATTTAACTTATTATCCGATAATCCAAGAATGTTCCCTAAACATTCCATTAAATTGAAGAAGATAGTTTGAAAATCTTATGTTCAGGGAATATTCCTTGAATACTCTCAGGGAAGAGTTGAATATTTAGAATTATTTTCAGTTTTTCCAATAATCCAGGAATGTTCCCTAAATATTCCAATAGATTGCAGAAGAGGGTTAGAAAATCTTATGTTCAGGGAATATTCCTTGAATACTTCCTAGGAAGAGATGAATGTTTAGAATTATTTAAAGTATTATCCGATAATCCAGGAATGTTCCTTAAACATTCCATTAAATTGTGGAAGATAGTTCGAAAATCATATGTTCAGGGAATATTCCTTGAATACTCCCAAGGAAAAGATGAATGTTTAAAATTATTTTCAGTTTTTTCCAATAATCCAGGAATGTTCCCTAAATATTCCATTAAATTGTAGAAGATAGTATGAATATACATATGTTCAGGGAATATCCCTCGAATACTCGATTGAAATACTTTATTGATAGAATTATGTAAAGGTTGGTCAATATTCAGGGAATGTTTCCTGAATATTCCATAAAAGAAATCTTATGTTCAGGGAATATTCCTTGAATACTTCCTAGGAAGAGATGAATGTTTAGAATTATTTAAAGTATTATCAGATAATCCAGGAATGTTCCCTAAATATTCCATCAAATTGTAGGAGGTAGTATGAATGTAGAGTAAGAATCGAATCGCCGACCGAACCGATATTTCGACCAAATTATGTTTAACTTTAAAATTTTAATTATTTACTCTGAATTAGTGATGAAGTGAATTGTAATCTTATTTGCTGGTTTTTTACGAACATTTTGATCTATTCAGCGAGGTGAACGGATCATCAGAACTTTAAAAATATAGAATTATGTTTGATGAAACGTGAAAAAATGAACCCATTGACTGCTTATTGAGTCAATTGGTCGAAGCCGACCGCAATTCTGATTGTTTATATTAGTTAACAATGAGTGTTACCAGAAGTTGGTTTCTTTATTAGGTGAAGAAAATGTTAGTAACATATTTTTTTCAATGGTCGGTAAATCGTTACCCTACCTATGCAAATCGAATCATTGACCAACTGGTCGGAAATTTGTGATCGAGAGTCATAATGTCGACCAAGCTAATTCGCTTTGTCGACCAATACAAAAAAGTGTATTTACAATAATTATACATATAGATTAATAATATTAATAATGTCAAAATTGAAATAATAAATCACACACACTAAAAATGTTTTGTTAGAAGAAATATCAGAATAATTAATAAAAACACACATTGTGAGATATTAATTATGAAATTCCTAAAACATCACAAGTTGACAGGTTGATGTTTTTTTTGATATAGAAGTTGGTACGAATTTCTATTAATATTAGTGTGTTGAAACTTTTTCTTATACATAAGGTATAAGAAAGTAAAGTATAAATATAGAAACTAATAACATAATCTATTAATCATATCCTACTTAAAGTTCCTCTCCAGTCTCCGAGAAATGTGAGTTTGTTTCTTAATGTTGTAATTATTACTCTGATATCGCATAACATTTTATATTATACATATATTCTTTTTAATATGATTTAAAAGTTTTTAATATTTTTGTATTAAAGTAATAAGTACTAATATGATGCTATATAAAAATATTGTACGCTTTATTTTATTTTATATTCGATTAGAATTTTAAAGAAAGTCGCATGTATAATTGTATATGTTCGGTGCTCGTCATTCAAGTACTTTTGTTATGCGCTATCAGCCGATCTGATCATCGATCGATGGTTGTTTTAATGATGGATCCATAAATGGCACAGCGCGATCGATCGATAGTGTAGATATTCCATTTTAACAATTTTCAATCGTTCAAAATATAATAAATATGTGTATCACATCTTGTTAGAAAATGTGAAAAATTGCACCATATGACCAGAAGGCAAAGAGAATTGTATATAATATTTTTCTTTTGACTTGTACTAAAGGAATTGGAACGTATATTATATCTTATTGATTATATAAAATTATATCCATATATAAGTATCGAGTAATCGTTACTCTTAGGTTTACAATAGTTTCAGTGATAATTTGATGAGTTTCCTCAATTCTCATGACTTTGTAAGTTTGACTGTTAACTGTGCCTCCTTTAAAAAAAATCGTGTGACAATTCGTAC
Organism: Caprella mutica; assembly: GCA_947561585.1. Classification (NCBI taxonomy): domain Eukaryota; kingdom Metazoa; phylum Arthropoda; class Malacostraca; order Amphipoda; family Caprellidae; genus Caprella; species Caprella mutica. The sequence goes on from CANNZV010002844.1 coordinate 21,442, forward strand.
TTGTTTAATAGTTTTTTGTTATATCACAGAATAATAGAAATTAGAAAACTGAGTGTCTCAAGTTTCATTATCATATTGATAATTCAGAGTAAATACCCATTCCTTACTTCAACCATATCTTGTTAATTTCATGGTAGATAGAAATTATAAGTATTACATTTTCACCATTAGAATTATTTTGTTGATACCATTTAGTATATCTAAATTTGATGTACCTCATCTTAACCCCTTCTCCATCAGTTCCTCCACTCAAATTCTATTTGAATTTGTATCATTTTCTATATTTTATATCAATAAAGATTGCATTAATAAATTTAATGGGGACTAATACTGAAACTCATTTTAGTAATATTTCTTTTGAATTTAATTTCTGTAGGAATTTAACCTCTGCTTCGGAACCGAAGGCCATATCGCTGACATAAAAAGGGAATTAAATACAAGGGACTGGGAGAAGCAGTCAGAAAGGAAAGTGGCTTCATGAGCTAAGTACGTCATCTAACTTCAACGGTGATAATGCTCATGGATGCACAAAAGCTACATGAATGAAGTCACTTATTAAGGAATGTGATGAAAAGGGATACAAGCAACAGTGGCTGTACTCACGGAGAGAAAAGAAAAACCTCGTAGTTGAAGAGCATAACCCTAGCGCTATCCTCTAAAATTCTAAGTAGCGTTAACATAATTATAAATAAGGTAAAAAAAATGAAAAAGACAATGCATAATCCAAATTACAACATTTTGGGGCCCAAGTGACGCCACCTCTCTTTTCTTCCATTCACCAGACAGCTTCGGAATATCAATCCAAACTTCCAAAGTATAAGAATGTACACCATATGTTTTTTTAAATTTAATCTAGGAAGGTATACTCAATCCAATACAAATCTTCGTGTATTAAGGTATGAAATATGAAAAACTATAGAAAGGTTTATAAACTTGACGAAGTAACTTACAGCTTAAACTAGGACTAAACATGCAATTTTTGTTAATAGAATTCAAATTGAAAATCAAAAGAAAGAATGTAGTGTACAATCTATTTCTACAGCATTTTATTTATAGTGTTTCGTACAATTGTTGCACACAGAGTATTAACAACTCTAAAAGCATGTAAATTGTCTTATACTGAACTGAATTTCATGCGGTTTCGCAGATAAATAATCCTAGACGACTAGACCTTAGTTCTATAATATGCAATAAACTCATATTTTTTCCGGAACCTTGAGAGAACCTTTGATGGTCATAAAAATCTGGAACAAAATTGCATTGAGCCAATATATTTAAAACTAGATTACATGCACTCGGTAGAACGCATACCTTCGCCGCCGCTTTGACCCGTTCCCTCTTAAAAACTAATAAACTAGTAACTGCATAATAACCAATCGTCCCACCAAGTTTCATATTACATGGTTGAATATTTTTTGAGTTATTGAGTTATACATGATCTTGACCTTGATCTTTGTCCATATCGCTCCCAAATTTCTACCAGATGGTTTCTGGACATTGACCATTCGTCTCATCAAATTTCAGACAATTGGGTTGAATACTTTTTGAGTTATTGAGTTATAAATGGCCTTTAACCACATCACTACCAAAATCTGAAAAAATGGTTCATGGATATTGACCAATCGTCCCTCTAAGTTTCATGAAATATGGTTCAATACTTTTTGAGTTATAAATGACCATGACCTTGACCTTTGACCGTGTCGCTCCAAAAATTTTACCAGAAAGTCACTGGACATTGACCAATTGCTTCACCAAATTTCAGGCAATTTAGTTGAACACTTTTTCAGTTATGCGAATAACAAGATGATAAATAAATAAATGCCGATTAAAATAAGACCATCCTCAAATTTTCGAGGTTAAAAATTGATACATATTTATTCTTTAGAATTCATTAACTTATAAATAGCAATAGTGCAATTCAATTTTAAGGAATCCACGAAACCTCAATTTCTAGATTTAGAAAAATAACTATGAAAGTAGAAAAATAATTTTCATCATATTTTTCATTCAAAAACGTCTAATTTACAATTTTAAAACAGCTTATTTTTGCCTAATGCGTTGCATTTCTAAATAGTAACCATTATGAGTAGTTAAAATGAATGTTTTAGTAGATATCAATTCAAGTATTATTCACTTTTTGTGCGTACATTTCACATAACAGCCTAGTCGATTAATTGATTTTATGGTCGGTAAACGATACCTGGTCGAAATATTGAACTTATAAATGAACCTTGGTCGATAAATCGATATACATACTCAAAAAAATACATGATATCAAAAAATGATGTTTAGTTCATAAACCAATATAGCTAGAAACTTCCTGTTTGCAAATAAACTAAGTACAAATCAATGGTAACACTCGAGTACATCTATCATTGTAGTGAGAGTACTTAATTTCAAATAAATTGGAAATTAGGAGAAGGTGTGTTATTTGGTCGGTGATGCGATTCTTACCCTACATATATTCAGGGAATATCACTCGAATACTCCATTGAAATACTTTATTGATAGAATTATGTAAAGGTTGGTCAATATTCAGGGAATGTTTCCTGAATATTCCATGAAAGATACGAAAATGGAATAAATTTACTGATGTTCAGCGAGTATTCCCTGAACATTCATAGAAATGAATTTACATGTTATGAATTCAATGTACTTAAGGGAACATTCCCTGAATATTCAATTAGAATTAGTAAGTATCGTTTCACCGTACGAATCGATATTTCAGACAGTTATAAGAAAAACCTATATATTACGTCAGCGTCTGTCAAGATCGGTGAAAAAGTGTGTGTTCCATACCCTAACATTGTTTCCTTACTCAGTCAAGTGTGGTTTCAATGAAAACAGCTGTGATAATAGAAATAATAGAATATTTAGGACAACAGTAGCACAGTGCATAAAAAATGAACGCCCTTGGCTTAAAAATCGATGCAATAAATACTTTTATAATTATGATTCCTCATCGCCCAATTCAAAACGGCAACTTAGTTTACATTCTGTAGGAGTGTTACCAACCGCCAGAGGTGATGTTATTGATGTGTAGCGAGTATTTTCGTAAAATTGAAGTGTACAGTTTTTCGATTCAAAAACAGTTGCAATCGAAATTTCCGAAATTTGTACAAATATTACGATTCATATACTAAAATGAATTGAAAATATCGGACACTAAATTAATCATGTTAATTTTCATTAATAAAGAATTACCTATAAATGAATGTGAGCGTAAGGTACTGCGCTATTCGTGTTTAACTGTTGTTATTAAATCATGCTTTTGAATGACATTCCTCAGCTCTTAATATTTGTTGTATTTAGTCTTACAAATAAGAAGAATCTACAAAAATTTAAGGTCTTATATATTGTTATAAATTTCTTGTAGACTTATTCTATGTTATAATATCTATACAACATAGATAAATATCTTATATATCAATGTTGAAACTAATCTGATTCACTTATTATTAAAACAATATGAAAAAGTAAACTGTCCGAATATTTAGATCCATAAATTGATATTGTTGGAGTTAACCAAAAATAAAAATGATAACCAGTGAGTTAGTTAGATGGTTGAGGCTTGTATCGGAAGGTTCAAAGTAAACGCTCGTCTTCCTGATACAAAATAGTTTCTTTTCTTAGTGTTGCGACTTGTGATAAATATAATGTCATCCAACAGTAATAATGATAACCCAATATGTATATATGATATTTATTGAATAATTTTAGATTAACCATAGGGACTGGTCCAGGCGCACCAGTCCTTATACATAAAAAAATATCAATAATTTTATTTTTAAACCGATTTGAAAACTGTCTTTTCATGACTTTACTTTTCAACATAATAACATACGATTCAACAAAAAAGAAGGTGATAAATGTCAAGATAGTCATATTATGAGCATTTATTCGAATATACAGGGTGCCTCGAAAAAAAAACAAGTTTAAGTTAGGTAGTCTATTTCAAAAACCATTAAAGATACATGCATCTTTTCGATTTTCTTGTCATTGTTGAACGCTATTCCATCCACAGTTAAGTTTTCATTGAGTGCTATTCATTTTTGTGAATGTTATAACGATTTTATTGATGGGTGGTGAGAATGGCTTTTGCGCAAATAGTTAAAAAACTTAAGAAAGATTTGTTTCTTATCTTTGCTTGTTAATTTTATTTTAAATTTTAATGGATGTGTAAATATTAAATGAAGATTTTCATGAAGAAAAAATATCGAAAAGTCAATTTGTTAAGATTTTATAACAGTTTTAGTGAGAACTGGCGCGCACGGACAAGTCCCTAGGTTACTGATCAAACTTTTAAAGGCTAGGTTACTAGGGTTAAACATTTAAGTTGTAGCAAACGTTTTGATAGAGTTATTTCAATTGATTAAATTGCATAATGCCTCAAAAAAAAAAAAATCATAACTATGATGAAGAGGTATTACTTCAAGCTGTTGCGGCTGTGAAAACTTCGAAGTTGTCTCTCAGAAAAGCATCAGAAAGGTTTGGAATGCCCCATTCAACCTTGGCTGGTAAAATCAATCATGGATTTCAGTCGGGAAAAGCAGGTATGTAAATTGCTGTTTATATTGTTCAGTTTTCAGTATACTCTTAAATGCAAATAATTAATCTTGATTATAGGAAGACGGTGTAAGTTGAGTGACCAACAAGAACAACAGCTCGTCTCTTATTTGTTGAAGCGAGCTATGATTGAGACGAGCCCCCCAAGCATTGGAAGCGAGCCCCCCAAGCCTTGGATCCAGAGGTTTATGAATCGACATAGAAATATGGCTGCCAGGACCCCCGAACGTCTGGGGCAATTGAGGAAGAATATAACAGAGGAACGCATTAGGAGTTTCTTCTCAAGCTTGGAAGAGTTTCTTATTAAAGAACATGATATTGTAGCCAGTGAGTTCTTCACAGAAGAAAATAGATCGCGTGTCTTCAATCTAGACGAGTCGGTGTTTCCACTTGGGGGTTCAAACAAATTAAAAATTGTCACTCAACGAGGTTCAAAAGCAGTTTACAATGTGAGCACTGAGAATCGGGAACAAATCACTGTTTTATTTTGTGCAGCAGCTGATGGAACCTTTGAAAAACCCCTTGTGATTTTTCCTGGAGTTCGTCCAACAGAGAAGAAGTTCGACAAGGAGAAATATAGTATTGCATACACTAAGAGTGGGTGGATTACTGCAGAATCCTTTTTTGGAAGGACCGAGGAGTTACTTTTCCTATTGTTGTCTTCATGGATGGTCATACGACCCACATAAATATGGCCATTATTGAATTTTGCAGAGATAACCAGATAATTCTTTTCTGTCTTCCTGCTCATGCTTCACACATACTGCAGCCATTGGATGTCAGCGTCTTTGGTCCCATGAAACAATTCTGGTACAAATCTATAGAAAATTTCAAAAGTAAATATCATTTGTCCATGACAAAGGCAAATTTCTTTCCAGTCTTCGATGAAGCTTTCCAAAAAGCTAAAAAAAAGGCCTGACAATTTTATATCAGGATTTAGAAAGTGTGGGTTTGTGCCATTCAACGTAGAATCTGTGGACTATTCGAAGCTCATCGATCATGAGAAAATTGAGCAACGTTTCTCAAGAAGAGAGTTCCTTTCTTCGGAACAAAGATTGGGATCTATCATTGCTTACCGTAAGGCGGTAAACTGCATGAGTGAAGGACACCTCAAAACGTTTGAAGAGCGATATGAGGAGGGATACAACGTGATGGAGAATACTGCATTAAATGAATTATGGAATGTGTACAAATGTTTGAGAGAACTATCTGAGCAAAAAAACAAAAACATGGCTGTAACTATCAATGACATTAACTCTTCAGTAACAGACTTGCAGACTCGGAGCTTGGATTCACCACCTGTACCAGAAGAAGGCTTGGGAAATTCAAGCCACATCTCTTCAACTCCAATAGCATTGATGTTGGGTTCTTCAAATACTCAAATTGAAACCGTCAGCATCGAAAGATCTCCAACTAGAGTCACCAATTACCAGACCTCTAGATATTCTAAATTCTCCAACACCAGGGACTTCTAGGCAATCACCAGTTGCTGCTAATGATGAGGTGTCCTTTTCAAACGTATCTGTGGAACACGATACAAGCACTCCGAAATATTATGACAAACACGTAGATTCGCCATTCAAGTCGTACTTTAAAATGAAATCTGATTTCAGTATTCAGACAAAAGTAGTAAAAGTCAAATCAACAACTGCTTTGCCTCCTGCCGTTAGTGGAGTAGAATATATGACGTTCGTGGAGAGAAAATTTGAGAAAAAAAAGGAAGAGCAGGAAATGAAAATAAAACGTAAAGAAGAAAGAGAAAAGAAAAAGCAAGAAAAAGAAAATAAGGGAAAATGTGTTGCAAGAAATCTTTTTGACACTAATAATAATTCTACTGATGACTCTTCTGATTGTCAGGTTGAATTAGACGACAGTGATGAAATGATTGACTTGCGCAATACTGAAGAATGCGCTGCATGCGAGTCCGATCAGAACAAGGAAAATCCTGAGGAATGGATGGGCTGTAATTATTGCAGTCGATGGTACCACAAAAGCTGCTTCAACGATTACGAGCAAATGACAATTGAAGAAATAGCAGAACTTGATTTCAAATGCGACATTTGTTGTAGAATTGAAAATGCTAAAAAGAAGAAATACAAATTAAAACCTATTCTAATGGTACGGAACATATGATATCGTTATAGTTTTAAAATGGAGTTATTTGTTTTTATTTTATTTTGAAAAGATTGACGGTATTTATGATAATTCTATTTAGTCATATCATTTTTATTGGTTTTGATTTATTTATTTTATTTCGCAAAAAGATAGTATATTTAGAATATATTATTCAGTTATACCTAAGCATTTCAATCTGGTTTTCCATCAGATTGGATTTTGATTATATTCGTTTCATATGGAAAAGATATTTGAATAAATCAATGATAATTCAATCCTTATATTATTGCATATCCCAATGAAATTCCAAGTCATAATTACACAGAAAATTGTCAATCACTATCGATCCTAATGTTTTATGGAACATTGTTAAGTTCCATTTGGAAGTAAACTATGTTTTAAAATATTGTACGAAAATTTGATTCTCGAATCGATTCATGTCTGAAATAATAATTTTTATTTCGATTCTTGTCCGAAATATCGATTTTTTTGGGGAAATACCTTTTTGTATAAAATCGAATATAAATAAAAATAATTACATCATCTTGATAAAATTCTTATATACATTTACGAAACAAATTCCAATGCATCATTTTCTATCAAAATAACAATTATACGAGTTAGCGTTACGGTGTGGTGAGTGTGGGAATCAGGTCAGCCAAAATTGTACGAACTACCGATACTTACTCTATATTCCATTCTTATGTTCCAGGAAGATTCCAGGAGCATTAGTATGGAATGTGGGAATGTTACAATCCGAATGGAATATTCACATGCTACCTGGGTGCTCACAGAGTATCAAAAAACTTTAAAAGCAAATAATAAAATATATACTGAACCGAATTGTATTCGGTTTGCGGAATAATGATCGTAGATCTTAGTTCTATAATATTATGTAATAAACTCACTTTTTTTCTCTGAGCCTTGAGAGGACCTTTAACTAGTGAAAAAATGTTTATGATTCTTCTAGCTATGGTTGAAGTGTGAATATGAAAACTATTGTGAAATACTATATCAATTCAAATTTTTGCTGGAATTTCGCCTGGAATTATAGCTAAGCATTAATTATAGAAACTAATTTCCAAATATTGTTTAGAGAAATGAGAGATTGAAGAATTAGTAACAAGTAGCAAATGCATTGAACGAAAAAGACTTTTTTTTTAGCTTAAAATAGAACTACGACAATCTGTGAAGAATAATCTAGCTTGACCTTGAAGGTTCACTAAATTCCGTCTTTTATTTAATAACAACAGCTGACTATAATTTTATATTTTAGTTGATTAGGCGGGCCGCAGTTAATGCGTCTTACTTTCTTGTTCTAAATGTATACTAATATGTCCAAAGAGCGTTCTCAATTTACATTATTTCATATTGTTACGGTATCAAGTGTTCTTTTATCACTCATCACAATAGTGGTAATCTTAACCTCAGCAACTTGCAATGTCGGAGAGTCTCAATCATTGTGAGTTAGAGTACCTATTTAATTTTTAGTCTTTAACAAAATTTATAAATGAACTTAGCTAGGTACACTGCTAGAGCTAAACTTTTAATATTAATGTATCTTAAATGTTTCATAAAAAGGAATAGTAGGTATAAGGGTCAACTGTCAAGCAGGTAAATTCACTATAGTCTAATTGCTCTAGACTTTTACAGCCAGTCTGCAGAATACGGAACATTTTTCAAAGACTCTCTGCGGGAGTTTTTGATAGAATTTTAGAAATTTGAGATCTCTGCGGGAGATCTTGAATTAATTCCTATGTTACCATTAATTTAGCTGCGGGAGATTTTGAATTAATTCCTATGTTAGTATAATGTTACCATTAATTTAGATGCGGGAGATTCTGAATCTGCTACTGAGAGTCAGAGAGTAACCGTCTCCCAGTCTGAAAAGTACAGCAGGATTTGTGGATTAATCCTGCGCCAAAGTCCTATTTAATTCCTATGCTCCCATGTTATTTGCTGCGCCCAAACCCAAATTTTTGTAAATAATCCTGTGTCTGAGGAGACATACTTTTCAGACTGGACCGTCTCTCAAATTAAAATCTCTGCAGGAGAAGAGACACATTCTGCAGACTGGTTTTACAGCACACCCAGTCCAGTCTGAAAAGAAGGTCTCCTCAGACCCAGGATTTTGTACAGAAATTGGGATTTGGGCGCAGCAAATAACATGGGAACATAGGAATTAAATAGGACTTGGGCGCAGGATTAATCCACAAATCCTGCTCTACTTTTCAGACTGGCACCCACTACCCAGTCTGCAGAATGTGTCTCTTCTCCCACAGAGACTTTAATTTGAGAGAGAGCTACTCTCTGACTCTCAGCAGACAGCAGCCAGTCTGTATTTGGTGCACAAAATTCCCAGGTTCAAGAGAAAGGCCTTTATCACCATATTTATGGCGATAACTTTATTTGGAAATAATATTCTATTTATTGTTATGGCGATAATTCACAAATCTGCCATCTAGTTCTAAATTAAATGGCGACTATTTGATCGTAAAATAATGAAAATATACAGTGATTTTCATCATCATATGTAATTTTCATTTTATCATCAATGTAATGTACTTCCTACCTAATGCATATATTTCATTTCAAGATGCTTTTATTTTTGACACGACTTGCTGTACATACCTATAGGTTGCATACTAATGTTCATAGAATGATATAGTACTAACAATCTTAGGTAATTTGTGCATGTGACGTCATAATAGCGACAATTAAAATCATATCGATCGGCTTGATTACATAATACGGTAATGGTAACAAATCACTACCTTAAGATGTACATTAATAACTTAACTTACGATGTCGATGTATTAATAATAACTTAAGATGACATGTACACTGTACAGGTTGTCTTGTCTTAGTGTTAATTGAAAACAAGTGAAACAAACGTACATAATAGTTTGGACCCAGATTTACGATCTCATAGATGTATACTACATTAGACATGACAACCCACTACTGTCAAATCAAAATTTTGATTAAGTTACATCATCAATGCTACTGTTATATTGACTGTGATTGGTTTAAATTTGATGACGTAATGATAGCTGCAAATTACATGCTTGTCCCATATACTTACAGTCCTAAACAATTAGTGGAAACAAAGTTTAGCAAGTAAGATCCAAATTATAAGAAGTTTTCACTTTTCCGTTTTTCGATCACTTTTAGTTTAATTGGTATCTATTTCATCTGCAGGTATTATAAATACTACCTAATTAAAATAAAAGGTGAATAATTATAATATCATTTTTTACATGTGGTCGTAATTGTGGAACAGTCCAATAATTCACAGCTTTAGTGGGCAAGTTATGAATTATAGGATGGGTCCACATTTTCGATCAAGTAAAAAAATACTTAATTTCCAATTCCAATGTGTAATCAACTTCACACTACATATCTATAATCTACCTAAATAAGTCTTTGAACCGAACATGTTCTGGTCCAGATTTATTTATTTATTTCAAACATCAGAACATGTCCAGAACTTCTGGACATGTTCTGATGTTTGAGACAAAGAAACGATTCAAACTAAACTAAACATGTTTGGTTCAAAGATTTATTTAAGTACCTAGGTATTTAGGTAGTGTGAAGTTCATTACACAGTGGAATTGGAAATTTCAAATTAGGTACCTATATTGAACTATAGAATTATTTTATATTGTGCATGTATGTAAGCCACATAACTACCTAGTCTAATTTACTTAGGTGTAGTTTGTAGGTTATAAGGAAATGTGTTATGATTTTATGAATGGTGTACTTTCATTTTAATATCTGATTCAGTTCTCCTTATTAATTTAAAGTTATTGGTAGATGGCAGTTAATACATATTCACATTATATCAGTTTGAATCTTTTATGTACGTTTGTAATGTATGACATCACGGCATGCCTCTCCCTGATTGGCTGGTATCAGTGGAATGCCTCTCTCTGATTGGCCGGTGTCATTGGTATGTCTCTCTCTGATTGGCTTATATGCTCCCCCTCAATTATTACGTTCCCTCTGGTGTTCAAATAACAGTGAAACATTTATTATTTCATTTATTTAAACTAAACATCCCTTAACATCTTCCTATATTAATTTATATAGACTAGCTATAACCTATGTTCTGTGATCTAACTGGGAAAAAAAGAGAATTAGAAAACCTATAGGTACAAGAATAACAAGATACTTAACCTGGCTTGCAATCTCATAAATCTAGTACCGAACTAGGTACGTCTGACAGTGACATGTTCCTACCTACCTATAGAAATAGGGTCTATGGATAATGTATCCTTATTTTAATGGTGACTGGCGATTTTTCTTGGCTATCTGTGGCGATTTTTTATTTTTTATTATTCATTTATGGCGATTGCCCAGCCATACTCTATAACCTGGCAAAATTCCACTGACTTTTTGAAAAACTCTGGGTGCAATGAATTTATGAAACTGTTAATGTAGTTCACTGTATCCGCTAGTTTGTTGTACTGCAGTACTGCACACATCCCAGTGACACATCATGATTGTTTAATGACCTGGCTGGGGGGTTCGGGGGCGGCACAAGCCCCCCCCACCCGATATAGGTATTTGTGATGTTAATCATTTAATGTATCTTTCCAGACCCCCAAACTTAACCTAACCCATCGGAAACTTAATTATTAATAAGATCCATTTATGTGTAATTTGTGTGGATATATAATGAAATAAGCTCATATATATTTATTGGCATAGTATGGCTATTGCGCCAATCTGACGCAGTTAATGCGTCACAAAATTCTCTAATTGGCATATTTCCATTATCAACGAAACAAATCCTTTAGAGCGGAATGCCAAGCTAATTTGAACAGTTCCCAGTGAATCAGAATCGATGTATGTTAGTTTGACGTGACCACGTGCGTGTGCCATGGGGCAATGTATAAATTTACGTATAGTTTGATGTGACCGCGTTATGCGTCCAGTTTCAAGTTCACACTGTTCACTAACTTGTTAGTTGTTTGAAGTATATCTGGAGCGTAAACGGTAAATCTATTGAAAGTAAACAGTTTTCTTTATTTTGAGATATGTGTAATAATACATTTGTCGAGTTTTTGTAGCTATTAAGCCAGTCTGCAAAGCATGCACAATCAGTCTCCAGATATTTAATTTTTGAGTGATTTGTCTCCAAAGATTTTCAAATTTCTTTCCAAAATGATCAAAAATCTCAAAAATCTCTCCACTAATTACATGTGAACATAGGAATTAATTAGGAAATTGTCGCCGGATAATTCAGGAGACTAATTTCAAAACCTCAACAGTTGCCGGATAAACTTCACAACTTCATGCATCTTTTGCAGACTGGCTATTAAGCGGGCAGAGATCTCCAATTTATAAAATCCAATCAAGAACTCCCGCAGAGAGTCTTGGAAAAATGTTCCATATTCTGCAGACTTGCATTATAGCAAAGGAATTAACTGTCACAAATTCGCCAATAAAATGGTGAGTTTGGCCATGCTTTATTACCTGGCTGATCTACCAACATTTTCCCAATTTTTCCACCAAAAATTAATAGAGTATGTCAGTTAAAGCCAATTAATTGGCTTAGATTTCAAAACGTCAAAACTCAGATATATCTAATTAGCTTAATTTTTTTAATTAATTCCTATGTTCCCATGTTAATTTTGGCCAAATTGGCTTGGCTCGGCTCAGAGTTTATGTGAAATTTTGGCTCAAAAATTGGCTTACCGGTACAATTTTCCAGCCTCTAAAACATGGAGAGGCCCAGTCTGGTTTGAAATATTGATGCATAATTTAATAATTAATTGACTTGAGTTGTTGAAACTTTGTGACTTTCATTGTTTTTGACGTATTTATTCATCATATAAATATTAATGAAAATAGCGCAACAAAATTTGTTCATTTTATTTTACATCATTTTTGATAAAGTGAGCCTCTGGAGCCAGGATGAAGTGCAATCGCTGCTGCGTCACTTTTTGTGATAAGCTAGCAACATCAGTTATAGGAATATTAGCTATTTTTTGGTGTAAATTAGAATGTGATGCAACAGTGCATGTATGATTTCACCAGAGGTCTATTTTTATCAGGGCTGTGGAGTCGTAGTCAAAGCTTTTTTTGCTGGAGGCAGGAGTCCAAAATTTGTACCGACTCCCGACTCCAAGCTATAGCTAGATATAAGTCACAAAAAGTTAGGTCCATTTTATTTGTTGTTCATCATGTTAAATATCTCATAAGAACTAATAACTGCTCATAGATATGTATTAAATCAATATTCATAGTTTAAACACTCAAATGATTCAAAATTGCTTATAAAAATACTGTAAAACTGTTTGTCGGAGTCGAGGAGTCGGTGAAATTCTTTATAAAGGAGTTGGAGTCGAACATTTTATGTACCGACTCCGCAGCCCTGATATTTACGCATGGTAATAAAAGGTTTTAACACTGAATATGTTGCTATTTTAATTTATTTTGCTTTAATAGGTCTTAAACTATAAAAATCCTGGATTTCCAGCAGCTCAAGTCAAGATATAATTGTAAAAGTTTTAATTACTCTGAAACAATCCTCTAAGGCTCTCTGGTCATTCTGCTGAGGGCTGAGATTGGGCATTCAATATTTAGGCTTAGCTAAACTGTCAAAGTATATAGCTACTCAGGGAGAACTAGTTTTGAGTGTTTTTAACCTGTAAAACTTTCCAAAGTGGCCTTTCATTATCAGATCCAATCATTTGGAGTCTTGGACTAAAATTCTCAATGAAATCACCAATTTTTCAGAATATTCCTCTGCTAAATCAATGGTAACATAGGAATTATTTCAAAAACTCCTTCAGAGCCAGTCTGTAGAGTATGATAAGTTTGCTATGATTATAATCTATTAACTCTTGTTACTAGCTACAGTAAAAACTCTTTCTGATCATGTAATCACAGTTTTCAGAAGCAACCAGCAGAAGTGGACTTGGGACAGTCAGATGAGTGGGATATGATAATATTCTCTCAGCAATGGCCCACCACCAGCTGCATTGCACACAAAGATAAGAAACACGGAGCAGCATGCAACCTCTACAAAAATGTCACCTCGTGGACTGTTCATGGAATGTGGTGAGTAAATATTTAATATTCATTGTAAAACTCTTCCTGTACCATCTTCTTATGATTAGCTTTTCACTGAATTAGTTATGATAGTCTAATTTCTAAATAGCTTTGCATCTAATTTCTGTCAAATTTAACCTAGAGATATTGAAATGACTCCATATTACCTATGTCATCATTTTGGAACTAAATAAATCAAAACACTAAAGAGAATAAAGTTGGATATAACTAACCTCTAGGAAGAATTTTATTGCTAATTTGTCAGTCACATAATAGTTTGATTGTTGTTGTTGTTGTTGTTGTTGTTTAACCTCCCCAACATCCTCGCCGGGACGGAGAGGCGGCCAGGGGCGCCCTGGGTTTCAGCCACCCGAGGCACTGTGTGGGAGTGTGTGGGCCTAAGGGAAACCCGCATCACTCAGGAAGTTGATAACTGCCTGAGGATGGGTCCAAAGGTGCTCCAGTGAGTGAATGTTGTGTGTAGTTCTGTGTTGGTGTAGTGACGGACATTGTGTGAGAATGTGAGAGATCGTACCCTGGTCGGCTTGGCAGAAGTCGCACCGATCAGAGCCCGATCTCCCAATCCTGTGCATGTAGTAAGGAAGGGAAGGATGGTGGCCACATCTCAGACGTGATAGGGTGACCCTATCACGACGAGACATGGCCGACTCACTAGGGTCGATGGCTGGAGGCCTAGACCCAAGGAGTTTGTTAGGAAGAGAGGAAGCTAGAGCTCTTTGTGTGAAAGTGTTTGTGTATGTGTGGGAGGGAGAGTGGTGTAGAGGTGTCTGTAGTGTATGGAGGGAGTGGTGTATAGTGTGCGTGGTGTCCTCCTCTCAGTTTGCATGTAGTGTAGGGGATGTGAGGGGTCTAGTGTAGAAGTGTAAAAATGTGTGCCCCTCATACCCATGTGTGAGGTGAGAGGTAGGACTCGTGTTTCTGTGTGTAGGTGGTGTGTGGGTGTTGTTTGTGTACAACCGGTGGCAATGCGGAGTGCGGTGTTTTGTCTTTTTTGGAGTGTCTGTAGGTGGGTGTTGGATATGTCAGGTGACCAGGCTGTGTGGGCGTAGGTGAGGATGGGTCTGATGAACTGTTTGTAGAGTGTTGTTATGTCTTCCTTGGAGTGTCCGTAAGTTGTGTGAGTGAGTGCGCGGAGGACGTTCAGTCTTTGTTTGGCTCTGTTGTTAATGTCGGTTATGTGGTGTTTGAACGTCCAGCCGCGGTCGAGTGTAACTCCAAGGATTTTCGGCGTGTTGTTAATGGGAAGGGGAGTGTTGTTGAGTGTAATGTTTGGATGGGTTCTGTATTCATGGGTGTAGGGTGTAACTAAGGTGACAGAAGATTTGTTTGCGGAGACCTTTAATCTGTTTGTTTCTAGCCAGTCTTCTAGTGAGTGGATGTATGTTTGTAAATTGTTGGCGGCGGTCTCGTGTTTGGGATGTTGTGAGATGATGGTGACATCATCTGCGTATGAAAGAGTGTAAACCGAGGTGTGTGTTGACGTAGGGAGGTCGTGAAGGTATAGGTTGAAGAGTGTAGGTGAGAGTACGGAGCACTGCGGTACCCCGTCAGTGTAGTGAAGTGTTCTGGAGGACTTGCCGTTGTAAAGTGTTTTGCCAGAGCGGCCTGAGAGATAATTGGCAAGCCATTTTTTATATGAGTCGTGGATATGTGTGTTGAGTATTTTGTTAATTAGTAGGTGTCTGGGTACCGTGTCGAAGGCTTTACTAATGTCTATGGCAGCTATAATTGTCCTATCCGCAGGTTTGTTGGAGCTCAAGCCTTCGAGTGTTGTCTGTGAGAGGTGGGTAAGAAGAGTAGATGTGGAGTGTTGGGATCTGAAGCCGTGTTGTGAGGGGGATAGTGGGATGTGTGGTGAAATGTTGTTTAGAACTAGCCTCTCGAGTATTTTGGATGGGGTGGAGAGGAGTGATATAGGTCTGTATGAGGCCAGTTCTGTGGGGGTTTTGTTGGGCTTCAGGATCGGGATGATTTTGGCAAGTTTCCAGGTGTTGGGTATACTATTGTTCTGTAGTGAGAAATTGAAGATGTCTGTGAAGGCTCTGATGGCAAGTGGCCCTAGATGTTTTAGGTGTTTGTTTGATATGCCATCAGGACCTGTGGAGGAAGTGTTCTTGGAAACCCGGATGGCCTCGGTAACCATTGCCGGGGTGAAGGGGGGTGTGAGGAGCTTTTGAGTGCATGTTTTGTGCAGGCGACGCAGTATAATCCTATCTACTGGGCGGGTGGGTAACCTACTTGTGGAAGCATAGTGCTTATTGAGAGCGTTCGCCTGTTGAGTGTCAGTGAGTATAGTGTTGTTTTGTGTGAGGGACTCATGTGTTTTTGGTTGGTCCATGTATTTGTTGTTGAGTCCCTTGACAAGTTTCCTGAGTTTGTTTGCGTCAGTGCGGAAATTAATGGTGTCTAATGTGTTTTGCCACTTGTGTTTTTGTTGGGCAGTAATCTCCGCACTTATGTCAGTGTTAAGGTGTTGTATGCGTGTGATCGTGTCTTGTGTGGGTGGGAGTGAGCGTAGGTGTTTGCGTGTTTGTATCAGGTGTTTGATGTGTGGTGTGAATGTGGGGTTGTAGTGTCTAATGTTGCCTGTAGGGATGTAGTGTTTGTCTGCGTTAATGATGATGTCAGTGAGATGTTTTGTGGCAGCATCTATGGATGAGAAGGTGTTTATATGTATCAAAGTTATGTAAGTTATTATCCACAGATGCTGAAAAGTCTGTCCAGTTGGCTCTATTGTAGTTTGTGAATGTGTGTCTGTGTTTTTGTGCGGCAAGTGGTGTACTTAATGTGTGTGTGGTAAGGAGTGGAAGGTGGTCTGAACTGAGTTCATGGAGTGCGGTCCATGAACTCTGGAGGGCTATGTCAGGGGTGAGGAGGGTTATGTCAGGTGATGTGGGTCGTGTGTTGATGTTAAAAGGTTTGCGTGTGGGAGTGTGGGGGTCGTTCACGATTATGTAGTTGTCTAGTTGTGTTGTTATGGTGTCAGCTCTTGTGTCAGTATGTTGTGTGGCGAGCCAAGTAGTGTCATGTGCGTTAAAATCCCCCAGGACTAATGAATTATTAATGGTGTTGATGTAATTTAGATTGGGTTGGTATCCTGGGGGTGATGAGTCTGTGGGGGAATGTATATGTTGAAAATGTTGTAGGAATGTTTGTGAATTTGGATGCGTGTAGATTGTATTTCAAGTGTAGGGTCGTGTGGCATCCGTGCGTGTGTTTCGGCAGTGGTGTTTGTGAACGGGATGGATTTATGTATCAGTGTAATGAGGCCCCCGCCGCCTCGTGTGGGCCGATCGAGTCTAAGTGTTGTATATCCAGGAAACTTTGGTGTTAATCTGGCAGGTGTTAGTTTAGTTTCCTGGATTGTGGCGATGTGGATGTGGTGTTTGTGTAGGAGTGATTTAAGTTCCATGTGCTTGTTGTGTATACCGTTTATGTTATGTTGTAGTATGTTGAGTTTGTTGTGGCGTGTGTGTATGTTAGGAGCTCTAGGGGGGTTAGGAATAGGAGGCGTTCCTCCACCACCCCCACGAGGGGGGTGAAGTGGAACTGGGGTTCGGACGACAGTGCCTATCCCAGCACTCCCCTGAGGGGGAGGGCGGGCAGGCGATTGCCGTCCAATTATAGGATGAGGAGGAGGAAGGATAGGCGCTCCTCCATCACCCCCGCGTGGGGGGTGAAGTGGAGCTGGGAGACGAGCAGCACCACCTCCTGCAGCCCTTCCCTGAGAGGAAGGGAGGGGAGGACGGTGATGTCCGGGGGTAGGGTGAAGGGTAGGATGAGGAGAGGAAGGAGTAGGAGTGGGTGTGTGGGGTTGAGTCATGTTGTGTGTAGGGTGACAGTTTTTACACTGCCATCCCTGTGGGATATTTCTATGTTGGCGGACACCAGAGCAGCGTATATTGTAATGTGTCCAGCTATTGCAGCTGACACAATGGACCCCTCCAGTACGACGGGTCCATGGTCGGCCACAAGAGGGACACATGTAGGGGCCAGGGTTGGTTTCTATGTCACCGGAGAGTAAAAGGGTGAGTAGGGGGAGATATGCCGGCTCATATCCCCCCACTAGGGAAAAAACGCTCTGGTGCCAGTGTAGTGCGTGTAGGTGGGCTTGGCCCAAGGCGACACCCTGGTCGCGTCCCCCGAAGAGGACAAGGAGTTGGGAGGTCTTTCGAAGACTGGCACAGGTCCAGTCTCGCCCTGCCACCACGTGCAGGCTCCTCCCAGGACAGGTAATAGTTTCATGTAAAAATTGTTGAAGGAGAACATTTTACAGAGACTCTTTCTGATGATCATAAGAAGAGAAAGTTTCAACATATCATAGGTGTAAATGCTCAGAGAGCAACTTATTCACAAATATAAAAATTGTCAGTAGCTAATAGCTAATTCTTCAAAGTCTTGTTACAACTTACTAGTGTTTGTTCTAATAAGTTGTGTTTCCTCTGTTAATTCTTTAGTACCTACTAAACTTTATAACTTACAAATTGGATTTATTTTTACACATATTTGATATTTTACCTCAAAACCAACTGGACTAGCTATAGCTATATGTCTTTTATTTTCATCTGGTCTTTAATTTTCATGTAAAATTGTCTAAAATAATTTTTTTAGATACAAACAGAAAATAGCTAGCTATTGGCTAATAGTTAAAACTAACTTAATAATTTATTTAATTTTTGTGAATTATGTTGCTCACTGATTTATTTCTCCAATAAATGTTATCCATTCCATATCTTAGCTAATATTTTTACCCTAGCTACATTTATTTATATCTTTTTACCATTTAAATTTACCTTTGTATTTTTAACATTTGCAGGCCCACAAAGAAACACACAAAAGGTCCCACATCTTGTAACTCCACTTGGAAGTTTGACGAGTCTAAAATAGTGTCACTGGAGCCTCAGCTGCTGAAGTACTGGACTAACATCTATGCTGACACTGCAGAAACTTCTCTCTGGGAACATGAGTGGTCTAAACATGGAACTTGTGCTGCTCAGCTTCCGTCACTGGATTCAGAGTACAAATACTTCCAGAAAGGTGAACTTTCAACCACCGTAGTAATAAAAGGACACCATTTAATATAATTCACACAGTAACTATTTATTTGAACGTAGCTAACAACTTTTTATTATCTAGTCAAATGTATGCGTGAAAGTTTTCAATTATCTATTAGTGGTGGCAATTTATTTTTCTATTATGAATGGTAGGTATTTAATTTTCTATGTATTAAGAGTGGTATTTAATTTTCTATTTCTTCAGGATTGAAATGGGCGGTGTTGCACGATCTGCGCTCAGCTCTCTCTCTGTACAATGTGGATGCTGACGACACAAAGACTTACACCAGTGATCAGATATTCTCTGCTGTCATTGATATGTTCAATGTAGATCCTGTTGTTAACTGCATCTACCACAAGGTTAGTTATTTGGTTGGCACTCCATTTCAAATAGCTAAAAGCTATCCTAATTAATTACTCAACCTCGTAGTTTACCGTTTGCAGAAATAATAGAATGCTGGCAAGACGCAATGAACCATTGACAACAGATTATTCTGTTCTAATTTGTAAAATAATTCATGCTCATCTATTTCTATTCTACAGGAGAAGAAAATTCATCTTCTCTCACAAATCAAACTGTGCTTCAACAAACAGTTGATGTTGGTGACTTGTGAAGACGTGATGAAAAGAGGGGAAAGTGAACCACCCAAACACAGAGGAAACTGTCCTGAACAGGGCATAGTGTACCCCAAGGACATTAGGTGAGGCATAGTGTACCCCAAGGACATTAGGTGAGGCATGGTGTACCCCAAGGACATTAGGTGAGGCATAGTGTACCCCAAGGACATTAGGTGAGGCATAGTGTACCCCAAGGACATTAGGTGAGGCATAGTGTACCCCAAGGACATTAGGTGAGGCATGGTGTACCCCAAGGATATTGGGTGAGGCATAGTGTACCCCAAGGACATTAGGTGAGGCATGGTGTACCCCGAGGACATTGGGTGAGGCATGGTGTACCCCGAGGACATTGGGTGAGGCATAGTGTACCCCAAGGACATTAGGTGAGGCATGGTGTACCCCGAGGACATTGGGTGAGGCATAGTGTACCCCAAGGACATTGTGTGAGGCATAGTGTACCCCAAGGACATTGGGTGAGGCATAGTGTACCCCAAGGACATTGGGTGAGGCATAGTGTACCCCAAGGACATTGGGTGAGGCATAGTGTACCCCAAGGACATTGGGTGAGGCATAGTGTACCCCAAGGACATTGGGTGAGGCATAGTGTACCCCAAGGATATTGGGTGAGGCATAGTGTACCCCAAGGATATTGGGTGAGGCATAGTGTACCACAAGGACATTGGGTGAGGCATAGTGTACCACAAGGACATTGGGTGAGGCATAGTGTACCACGAGGACATTGGGTGAGGCATAGTGTACCACAAGGACATTGGGTGAGGCATAGTGTACCACAAGGACATTGGGTGAGGCATAGTGTACCACAAGGACATTGGGTGAGGCATAGTGTACCACAAGGACATTGGGTGAGGCATAGTGTACCACAAGGACATTGGGTGAGGCATAGTGTACCACAAGGACATTGGGTGAGGCATAGTGTACCACAAGGACATTGGGTGAGGCATAGTGTACCACAAGGACATTGGGTGAGGCATAGTGTACCACAAGGACATTGGTTGAGGCTGTATTTATTGGAGGTTTGGCTAATGGAATTATTTTAGTTTTTATGTAGCTTTGATTCTTTGACAGTATTTGTATATAATCTCTATTCACTCTCCTTTCTACGCTAGAACTATTCAGTTCTGCAGTTAAATTCAGAATTGATCAGAAAGATGTTAGCTACTTTCTCTTATTTCTGTAACCTTTAATTTACTAACATCTTTAATTTTTTTCAGGGTCTACTTCTCAACATCAGGAAATGCTTCCTTAGGATAAAATATTTTATTTGCAGTTTGCTCAAGTAATTTAAAAGGGTATATGGGACATAAGGTATGGGAAATTAAGAATATTTATAATTAACTTAACGATATAGATTGGGTGTAATGAATTAGCTACAGTCAGAAAAATTGTTTTAAATTATGTCAATCTTATGTACCGAAAAGGAAGATTCTTTTCGTAAACTGGGTATATTTGTTCAGTTGTTCCGATAACTGGGCACCTATCCGATCCATTCGAAAACTCTTAAAATTGTTTTAGCTACTTCATATAGCTAACTAAATGTTTTTTTTTTCAACTTTTAACGTGTGATATTTCTAACCGTTAATTTTAATTTATTTATCTATTTCAGTACTTAAGTTTAAGTAATGAATGAACCTACAGTCAAAGAAAAGTGATTCTGTTATGATTTTTTCACTGTCTACTATATATATGTTTCTCCATTTCCAAAATTAGAAACTTTATTAATTGTATTGTTTGTAGATATTGTAAAAGTGGTCTGAGTACACGACGACAAATTTGAAAATAACATGAAATTAGAAAAATTTGATTTGAGAAATCAACATCATGCAAAGACTCTTTTCTCTGATAGTAGATACATTCAAAGCTGCAAAGTTCACTGTTCAAATCTATTGAAACACTTCAGAGAGGTGAAAATAATCCTAGTTAGTTTGTCAGGTTCGTACAAAGTGGTTGTGCCTTTTATAGCTACTTCTTTGATCTTTCAAGATTTCTATAGCAATAATTTAAGAGTGTGGTGATGAATATACAGTGAGGTACAGAATAATTGAAACACGTAATAACTTCTATACAATTATGAATTTTTAATTTGATCCCCTTTTTCTGATTCTTCATCAGACTTCATTGGGTCTGTCAATGTAATGATGCAGGTTTTAAGACTCAATGGTATTCCAATGAACATTATTCGCTTAACACGTTGACTAGTAGTGACTAGTTATTCTCCAGTGTAGCATAACTGACGTTATTGCTTCTGTATCTCAAGTTAGTGAGAGGAGCTGAATATCTCTGTGTGTACCTATTGATATCGTTTGGAAGATGAAAAACAGTGGTGTAATTTTAGCACACATTGGCACAATTTAATTTTGGTTTGTACCATTACGTCTATCAGTAATATAGTTACATAGAGTTACAAATGTGTACTATTACGTAGTCAACATGTTGAACTCACACCTAAACTTTAGAAAAAAGAACAAGTGACTGTGATCAAATTCTATAAACTTATCTCTGACAAATATAACATGCAATTAACAAATTTTAATTTACTTCATAGGATCAGAATAACTTTGTAGCTAATAGAAGAGCTTTTGCACAAGTTCCAATTATTTTGTCACCCGTGTAGTTATATTTAATAAAGTCTGTTCATTATTCACATATTTTCTATTTTGATATTTAGCTATGGAGTGCAGTTTAGTATTAGATAGTAGCTACTAATTTATTCAGAATTGGTTTAGAATTTCAGATTTAACTCCAGATAAAAATATTTTTAATAAGATTTTTATACTGGTTTTAACTTTTTTAACTACTGGTAAGCCATTCATGTGCATAATAATTTGAATAATAAATTTTAGATTATGGATAGTCTTTTCTTTCATCTTTATCATTTATTAACACTACTTGGAGTTTTAGAGGATAGCTCTAGGGCAGTGGTTCTCAAAGTATTTTTTCTCGCACACCCCTTGCTTTTCTCAGGCAACCCCTGAGTATTGTATTGCATTGAAATAGATTGAAAAAACTACAATTTTGATATACGTATATGGTTACTATAATGTAAGAAAAGTTAAAATATAGCTAGCTACTTCATGTATATTCTGCATGATAATAACAGCAAGAACAGAACTTTTAAAATTATAGGTAACACATAAAACAGCAATCCCAGGCACCCCTTATACACACTCCATGCCCCAAAGGCGTACCGGGCACCCCACTTTAAGAACCAGTGCGCTAGTGTTATGCTCTTGAATCGTTCTTAAAAAACATCTCATATGCTACAGTGCCGAAACTTTTTCAATAATATTACATTATTTACCCAATCGAAAACTTCTGTGAATTCTACAAATAAAGAAAAGGCATCACTAATGTTATCAAATTGAACATGAGCTTCGTTGCAGTGCAGTGTAGTGAGTGTACATGGTATCCAAACTGTTCTTCGCAACTAATGTTATTTTATTTCCGCACAATTTACCGAATTTGTGCAATCTTAAGATTGCACTGCCCGTTTTTCGACTCTTGGAATTGTTTGAGAATCTCGAGATAGTGTAAGGGTTTTGGTCTCTTTAGCTAACTAACTCGAGCTTCCTTAACAATATATAAAAACATTTTTAAAATTTATGTTTTCCATTGGGTACTTTTTGTAACAATGTGTGCAACAGCAAAATATACAGCAACCGAAAATGTTGAGTAACAAATGAAATTGAAGAATCTTTAAGTCGCAACCTATTTATTTCAATATCCAAGTGTTCATTCTTTAATTCCATAATTTAGTAACTGATTTAATTAATGTCAATCAATGACACAGGATATGGAAGCTGGTAATAACTGGTTCACTTTTCTTTAGCACGAATGTAAAAATACACAGGCAGTCAGCAAATATAGTCATATAGCGGATAATCGAAAAGAGGGTAAATGTAGATCGCTGTGTGGGTTGTTAGCGAAACAAAGTCTAGGCTCAAGAGCTAAACCTGCTTAGCAAACGATATTTTACAAACAGGCCTAACCGTAGCGATAACTGTACTATTGTCACATAATATCTAGCCAAGGACCAATACAGTGAATATAGATAGAAATAATGTCTAAAAAGGATATAACCAAATTTTTGGAGAGCTAGGCTTAAGGGAAATGAAACAGGAAATGAGTAATTAACATGTATTTCATCATCAGTAATTAACATCTTAGAAACCATGTTATTTTGGAGTTATTGAAATATATATATATTCTTTTTGAAATTACAGTTCATAATACGGTCTTTCCATTTCTTACCAACCCCTTTACATCTTTAACGTTTAGTGTTCAGAGGAATGAAAGAAACTATCTAGAAACAGTGCAGAGTATTTTTTGGAACTAAATCACTCACTCGTTATTTAATGTTGGCTCTTCTGTTCCTCTCAGCTGAGACCTAATTATCGTCTGCTGCTTACGAGATATTGTGTCCTATGATTGAGTGGAATAGCTTTACCGCCTTTACGTGGTGTGCTTTCAAACAATGCCTTGGAATGTATTCTTGACTACCTACCCACTGTCTAGACCACTGGTCGGCAACTCACGATCTAGACTGGTACCTTCTAGGATTGAGATAAAAAAACATATCCTGATTCTAATCTGTGTAGATTAGAATATTCTTATATTATCAGTTATTATAGAAAACTAATGTAGGAAATAATTCATTAAGTAAATATGTACTTTTCTAAGAAAATTTATTTTAAAATATAATTTATATGAAGGTATTACAATATGGAAATACACATATTACAATTTAACAAATGTATTTTATTAACTTATAATATACACTGGTACAACAATAACAAAGATTTAACATTCAGTATATTCAAGGCTAATGGTAGTTCTCACCTTTATTTATCATAAAAGGTAAACTCAAACAACTTATATGGGCGACCTGTCAACGTCATAGCTGATTTATTAATTTATATAAATCACATATCCAGAAAAAAATAAAGTAAGGGCACATTTGTTTTATCAATAACCTAGCGATTCAATTATTTCATAGAAAGTGTTACGCTCATTTTATTCTCCAAATCTTCCCTTATGTAACAGTCCTTTGCTTTTTCGGTTCTCCATCTCCCGTGTTTCTTCAATAACCTGTCAGTCACTCCGTTCTTCGATGCTGTGGTTGCACCGCCTGATCGAAAACTGTGTAGTCCATATTTGCGAACATCTGGTACAAGATCAGATATGTACAAGATAAAATCCTCTCTCATTTTGCCGTATCTTATAGAGACGTTTTCTTCCGTTAACTTTTCGTAGTTTTTCTTCCATGATATCTTTCGAAAAATAAAATGTCCTTTTTCCATGGGACAACTTTTTTCAAAATATCGATGAAGGACTTTTGCAGGACATATACCTGTAGCATTATTAGCTATAATCACCTTATTACCGGAACTATACACGTCAGTTTTACTTTTAGTAATTTGAATAGAAAAGTGAGTTTTGGTGAACTCTATACGCTTTCTCTTGATTGAAGCCACTTCGCTGAATCTCAAAAATCCGTAAAAAGATAGAAAAGCAATTGTAAAGGAATCTGAACTCTCTCAGTGTAGAATTATCTTTAAACATCTTCTAATAAAAGTTCTTCATTAACGCCATTGTAATAGGTAGTTTTCCAACGACAGGCTTACCTTTAGATCTTTTCACAGCTTCTAGTATCAGATTAGGTAGAGGTTGTAGCATAGGGTCGACCCGTACCATTTAGCAGGTAAAAATGTCGAATACCGTAATATGCTGCCGTTACGACGGAAGGGGATTTGTGTTCAGCCAGATGAGTAAAGTACAGCCCGACAGTTTCGCCTTCTGCTGGAAAATTTACCTCTTGCAAGTAGAGCCTCATCCAGTCGTTAAACTTTTGAAAAGCATACCAATATTTCTTCGTGGTACCTATTATTTTCTCTAGATTTTAGGGCCAACCTCTTTGCTTTTTCTTGTAAATCTGCAATGTAATCCGTCTGACTTCTCTCCCACATGCCTGTTACCATGGTACCCAAGATCCATAATAAGTTTGATTGAAAATTTCTAAATGTACGGGAGAACCCTTCGTAGAAATATTTCGGTTTTACATATTTAATAATTTTGACGAAGAATCTTTTAAGTTTACCATTTTCATATAATAAAGGCCAGTAATAAGAACTAGGCCAATGAGGTATAACCAATGTCGCAACCGCTTTTTCACTTTCCAATTTAGAAATTGTCTTACCAATCAGGGAAATTGGGGGGACCAACCAATTGTTGTCCGCATTCCATGGTGGACTGAAAGCAATGTTATAGTAGTTTGAGAGGACATACTTCATGTTCTGCTTTTCCCCAACCTTCCAGCTCGTCTTACCACAAAATCTGTCAAATGTATGTGGGCCCCAAACATTGTTAAGGTATTCAAATACTGCCTCAGTGACGTACCAATCATTACTGTTGTAAACAGTTGAATTTCTACTTAGGGAATCCATAGTAAACAGAATAGTATAGTACCCCCAGTTACATGTATTATTCAAATTTATTCTGGGTTACATGTATTATTCATAGTAAACAGAATTGCTGTGGGTCACGTGGAATAGAGAATTAAGATGGCGGCCAACGCGACCGATCTGACTAATGATCTAATTATCTTGAATAAATCGTCTTCTTCAAGACTAAAAATTTGTTACTATTTTGGGTGTAAAAAGACCAGTAGCAATTTCATCAACAGTCATTTTTTAATTTTCGTCCGTATGACTATAAAGATTGGATAATAGCATGCGGTAATGTGGAATTAAAAAAAAATATCACCGAAAACGTTATTTAACAAAAGTTGGGTGTGTTGCAGCCATCTTTTGTGTTTGTACTGTACGTACAAACGTACGCACCATTGTTGACATGTGACGTCACAGCCTACCGGGACACACGTAATATCCCCCCTATAGCTCTGGGATACTATATATTATCTGTACTGTGGGGAATCGGCATGTTTGTTATTGTCTCTCTCTATCCATTTAGCAATTATTCTAGTTACATTTTTTACAACTAATTTATCAATTTTTAAAGCCAATTCCTGTAAATTTTCTTTCATGCTTCCGTGCCTGACAATAACAAGAGCATTCTGACTATCACAATTCCACTCTATAGTTCTTTTTACCAAATATTCCTGATCAAATGCAATGAAATAATAAAACGCTAACAGTTCTCTATACGTGCTACTTTGTACCTTCTCTATTTCTGAGAAATTGAACGATAGATTGGAATCAGCTTTACCTCCCACATAGCCTCCACCTCCAATATTGGTTGATGACAACTTAAAGACATTTTTTCTGACCAATATAGCAATTCTTCCCTAGCATTCTCCGTAATAATTTCTGGATAATCCCATGACGGTGCGATGCTACTCATCAAATGCATACTTTTTGTTCTCAATAAACTGCAATTGCCTAACGCCTCTCTACAAGATACGATAGAACTAGACACTCTTACAATACTTCTAGCTGATGCGCAATAACTATTTAACAATTCTTATCATTTGAAGATATTTCTCCCTCTTAGCATTCGGTAATTCGAAATTCATGCTATTCAAATTTAAAAGAAAACCTAGCCATTCCAGCTCGTGAGAAGGATTGAAAACAGATTTCTCATAATTAATGTAAAATCCACATTTAATGAGCGTATCGTGGACTATCTTTGCATGAGATATCATCAATTGCTGACTATTAGCAGTCACTATATTGTCGTCTACATAAAGAATAAATTTAATACCTAATGATCTCCAAAACGAAACTACGGGTCTTAATATTTTAGTGAATATATTACCAGATGTTGATAAGCCAAACGGTAAAACTTTAAACTTGAAAAATCTAGTCCTGCAGTCACTTTTCCAAGAGAAACCTAGGTACTCAGTATGTTCACTAATAATATCAACGTGATGATAACCAGCTGTAAGGTCAAATTTAATCAAGAATCCGTTTTTAATGACATATTGTTTTAGAACGTCTAATCCCTCGAATTTAGTTCTAAAATTAAAGAGATGATTGTTGACGTGTCTCAGATTAAGTACCAACCTCAATTTTCCAGTTGACTCATTGCATAATACGGTTAATGGATTAACTACTTTAGGTGGTTTTAAACATTCTACGACACAACCTTTACTGACAAGTGACTGTACCTCTTCTGTTACGAAATTCTGGTATTTCAGGGAACTTTTATTATTTTTCAAAAAAGTACTAGGAGGGTTAGATAGAAAAGGAATTTTATTTCCAAATTTGAGAGTATCTAGCACATACTCATTTTCCGTAATGGAATTCCAAAACTCAACCTTAGTTTTAATGCTACCTTGTGTGAAACTTTTACTCACTTTATGTTGCAAAACAGAGAGGTCATCAACGCCGAACGGCTCCCGTAACTGTATGGGTCCTTCAGAATTTGCACCATTGACCACCTGGACCTTCGCACCACTGACCGCCTGGACCTTCGCACCACTGACCGCCTGGACCTTCGCACCACTGACTGGCTGGGACTGCGCACCACTGACCGGCTGGGTCTGCGCACCACTGACCGGCTGGGTCTGCGCACCACTGACCGGCTGGGACTGCGCACCACTGACGGGCTGGGTCTGCGCACCACTGACCGGCTGGGTCTGCGCACCACTGACCGCCTGGGTCTGCGCACCACTGACCGCCTGGGTCTGCGCACCACTGACTGCCTGGGTCTGTGCACCACTGACTGCCTGGGTCTGTGCACCACTGACCACTGGGTTTGCGCACCACTGACCACCTGGGTCTGCGCACCACTGACCACCTGGGTCTTTGATACAATGCTGAAGTCCATTGTATCCCGAGTGCCTACAGAAATATTAGAAATAGGCTGGCTTGTGCTCAACACTTGGGTTGAACGAAGAGGTTCCAGCACCTTCATCGATGTTTCCTCTCTTTGCAGGACATCGCTGAACCCAATGCCCTGTACGGCCACATCCGAAGCACTTGTCCCTGTTGTTGAAAACTTTTCCTTTTGAGCCACGAAAAAACTGCGAAGGTTTCGGTGTTTCTTCGTACCTAGCTCTCTTCCTCTAACTCTCTTCATACTTCCTCTTACGTTTTACCTGGGCTGCCGTTTCTGCTCGCTTGATCCTCTTCTCATCTTCTGAATCACTCGCTAACTCGTCTGATACGTACTTATTCACAGTGTCCCATCCATATTCTGACTTGTCGGTGAGTCTTATCAACTTCAGACGTTTTTGAAGTTCTTTCCTTGCTGATTTAAGTTTGCTGGAAGCTCCTTCTGTACTGCCTTTACGTATAGTTTCCTCAGCTGAGGAAACTAAATCCAACACTTTCGAAACAAAATCCGCTTGAACTTGATTTCCTTTTGAATTTAGTTTGTAACTCGTGTTGCCGGAAGAGCTCTGTTTATTCATGACATCTTCAAACTTTTTATCGAAATATTCCTTGAGATCGTTGATGTCCATGCCGGCTAATTTAATAGAGCTACCCACAAAATTTAATTTTATTAGTGCTATGACTTGACTCAAGGCCTTGTTACACGGTGCGAGTAAACATGCGAGTTGGCCAAGCCAGTTACTGTAGTGCAGCTACTCGCACAGTGTAACCACATCAGCTGAGTAACTGTTATGGAAATTCAATGCTATAAGCATTGATTTACTGGTATGCCAGTACAGTGAGTCAGCTACTGTCCACTGTCACGACAGTTACTCGCACCGTGTAACAAGGCCTTCAGAATAACCTTCAAAAACTTTCTTATCCAATCATCATCACCTTTTATGATGCCATATCGGTGAGAAATCCTTTATACATAAAACTAAACCTCGAAGTAGACCATAGTTACGTTCCAAGTTTGTTTGGTCTAGTAAGAAACTCACTTCAGTAGCTTCGTGCTAGACTATAATCGTTTTCTCTAAAAGTAAAGCAGTGTAAGATTTTTCCAATGTGTGTTTCTCTGGTCTTAGAAAATGTTTTATTATATCCACTTCTAAGCCACACACTTATCTTACTTAATTATTACTTATCTATATAGCCTATCCTCTTATTTTCTTCTTTTCCAGCTCTAATTAATACATAAACAAATGATGAATTAATAAATGTGACAATCAAACAAGAGTTAATTTTTATCTATTTATTCCTATTGTACTCAGCTTATGTCTTGAGTCAGATTGGTCCGTAGTTTTAGTTCGAGTAGTTCTCGAGTGAGGTATCGCTGCAGTGATAATCTTTGGTACTTCCTTCGTGCGTGACAATCTGTTATCGCTATGTAGCCAAGATTGGTGTTTGCTGCGACTGGGATATGCGTCTCCCTAGACTGGCTACACTAGCACTGTATCGGCACTCTTCACTCTGTTGTATCAGACTCGTTAAATCGTTTAACCGGTAAAAACTATCCTTACAATCTTTGGGCGGAAACTAAACAAAGAGTAGGCCTAATTGTATTTAGCGCGTATGTTTCTAGAGTGTTGCCATAATTTTAGAAATACATTTGAATTCAATTGCGTTGTATTTTAATCAGCAAATTACTGTAGTGGTTGTAATTGATTATTAATAATTAGTTGTTGTTACTTAATTATGCAATAATCGGGTTGCAACACAGCTCCCCTCCTAGTGGCTTAGTTAGATTTCAATTTAACTGAGTCACGGAGTGATGTTTTATCTCCTAATTTACATACCTAGCAGGTTTTTAACTGTTCTACCAGATCGTGTGGTGCGAATAGCTAGTGGTATCCTAGATGTTCTAGTTGGTGTCCTAACATTTGCTCTAATGTTTGGTGTTTGCTCGTTTGTTGGTAAGCTAATGTTTAATGGAGGCATGAATTCTAGTTCTGAGTTTGCAAGGATTTCTTCCTCAGTGTGAGCTGGTTTCAGTCTGTTTATGTGGACATTATCTTGTCCTCTATCCAGTTGTAGGGTAAAGTATTTATCATATCTTTTGATAACTTTATATGGTCCATTGTATGCTGGGTCTAATGATCTTTTTGCCTCATTTCTGACAAAAACATGACTAGCTGTAGTCAATCCTGGTGGAATATAGTGATTTGAACTGTAGCTTCTTTGCGACAGCGTCGAGATAGCATTCATTTGTGCCTTCAGTAAGTTAACATATTCCGATTGAGTTGTGCTTTCCTTATAATCGAAAGGAGTTGTTAAGTGTGATGGAAGCGTGAGAGTGCATCCATAAAGAAGTTCAGCCGATGAATACGGATAGTCTGACTTTACTGCAGTTCGTAAATGGAGCATAGTTAAAGGTAATTTCTGTACCCAATAATGATTTCCATCGAGTTGAGCTCTCAAGGCACACTTCAGTGTTCGGTGAAATCTTTCAATGATTCCGTTACCTTGAGGGTGATATGCTGTGGTAGTAATGTGATGAATACCTAACGTTTCGGTCAGTTCTTCAAATAATGCAGACGTGAATTGGCGTCCTCGGTCGGTAGTCAGAGTGCGTGGAACTCCGTATCTTGAGATCCATTGACTAACCAGAGCTTCACTTACTGTAGTAGCAGTTGAATCCTTGATCGGTATAGCTTCAGGCCATCTGCTGAATCGATCAATGATTGTTAATAAGTATGTGTAACCATCTACAGGAGGTAATGGTCCTACAATATCAAGGTGAATAGCTTGGAACTTCAGTTCCGGTTCTGCAATCTGTTCTACTGGAGCTTTAGTATGTCTGATTACCTTGCACTTCTGGCAAGGGATGCATTTTTCTAATACACTCTTGACTGCACTGTGTAAGTTTAGAAACACATAATGTTTCTTTATCGTTTTTACCGTAGTGCGAATTCCAGTATGAGCAGGTAAATGGAATTTCTTAATCATTTCATCCACCATAGTCTTGGGAATGATCCATTGCTTGTGTCACAAATTACATCACCAACTTTTCTAAGTTTAAGGGCCGTAGTCTCAGGGTTTCGTAGCATTTTGATGATTTCTTCATCCAATTGTTGCTCCCGTATGAGTTTAGGCGTGTCTGGTGATATAAGAGTGTTATTGGTTGCTACAGTACATACATCAGGCGTTATTTCTGATGCCGTCTGCTCAGCAGGTCTTGAGAGAAGATCCGCTGTATGGTTGTTCTCGCCAGGGATGAATTTTATATCTTTGGTGAGTTCAGAGATGTAACTCAGTTGTCTCGCTTCTCGAGAATTCTCTCTCTGCTTATTTGAATTAAATGCAAAACACAGCGGTTTGTGATCGCACATAATGGAGAAACCTGATATTCCTCTAAGGAAGAAACTAAAATGTTTACAAGCGAGGTAAACGGCTAGTAGTTCTCTGGAAAAAGTAGAATAATTTCTCTCCCTATCTGCAAAGGATTTACTAAAGAAGGCAAGAGGTGCGATACCTTCTTCAGTTTCTTGTTGTAGTACAGCTCCTGAAGCAGTATTTGAAGCATCTGTTATTAGGGATATTTTTGCATCTACTTTAGGGAAACTCAGGGTAGTGACTTCAGCCAGCGCTTCCTTAGCTTTTGTGAAGGCAGTTTTTTCTTCATCTTTAAGTATAACCTTTTTATTCTTGCATTTATTCTTTCCCTTCAGCAGATCAGTCAGTGGTTGCATGATTGTGGCAGCATTCTTTATGAATCTTCTGTAGAAATTCAAACTACCAAGGAATCCTCTAAGCTCCTTGTAGGTCTCAGGTGTCTTCATTTGCATTATTGCCTTGACTTTTGATTCGAGAGGTCGTATGCCCGTTTTGTCAATCTGATGTCCTAGGAAAAATATCTGAGATTGGGCAAAAATGCTCTTTTGCACATTAAGCTTCAAGCCATAGTCATCTAATCGCTGTAGCACTGCTCTCAGATCCTCTAAGTGTGTACTTTCATTTTCGATTGCAATGAGGATGTCATCCACGTAAGTAAAGGTAGTTACAGGAATCTCCTCACCAGATGCATCTTTTCTCTTGATATTGGCAAGGATAGTGTCAGCAAAACATTGAAAGGTGTTGGCAGATCTCTTCATCCCAAATGGCATTTGAAGAAACTCAAATGAGCCAAACGGGGTACTGACAGCAGTTTTCTTGATATCTGGCTGGTACACTGGTATCTGCAGGAAGGCGTCCTTCAGGTCTAAATGGCTGAAGATTTTCTTCCCACTTAACTCCATTGTGAAATCTTGTAAGAATGGCAGTGGATAGAGATCTGGAGTCATTGTTAGGTTCAATAACCTGTAATCTCCTACAGGTCTTAATGTGTTATCTTGTTTATGAACGACGTGCAAAGGTGACGAGTATTCACTTCTTGATCTTCGCACTATTCCTCGTTGCTCTAATTCTTCAAATCGTGCTTTCATTTCTGCAGCAATTGCTGGATTCATTCTACGAGGTCTCACAGATACTGGCGGTCCAGTAGTCGGAATGTGAAATTGAAAATCATGCTTCGGACATGTGGGACGAAATTCATTTGTCAAGTTTGGGAATTGTTGTACAAGTGATAGGTATTTATTAAGGGTTGAGGTATTTACATTTAGGCAATCACCATTCTGTTGATCCCTAATGTGTAATTCGTTTCTTGTAGGATCTACGCATAATTGGTTCTTTATTAGAAAGTCTAGACCTAGTATAGGTGTGACTACATCTCCTATAATGAAGATATGTGTGTATTTGTTGCCAAGAGAGATATCAATAGTTACGGATTTTTGTCCATATGTTGTGATCTTTGTATCATTTGCAGCTGTTAAATAATAGGAACGTGGTGAATGTCTCTCTTCTCTTGATGGTGGAATAATAGATACAGCACTACCTGTATCAATCAGGAATGATTGATTAGATAATCTATCTAAAATCTTTAATTGCTGCATAGTGGCCTTTTGTGAAGAAGGCCTTTTTAGTTTTCAGTTGGGGTCGAATTTGTGAAGAAGGCTGCTTCACATGCCCCTGTATACGTTTTTTGAGAACGCAACGTTTTTAGTCCTGTAGTACCTGCAATAGGGTTCACTTTTCCTAGCTTCTTTTCCATACTTCTTATGGGAATAGCAAATGTTATCCAATTGTTGAGTATTTTTCCACCTTGCTCCATCTGTAGGAATTCTTCCTTGTGGATGCACAGGAGTTTGGTTAAACACAGGAGCGTGAAGTTCTGATGACTTCTTCATCTCTTCTATTGTTTTTGTCAATGACAATACCTGTTTTTGTAGTTCCACAATCTCTGATGTAGTAGTAACGCTATTCACTGAAGAGTCCTTGGAATTATTGCTAGCTTGCCACATGCTTTCTGCAGTGACTGCCAAGTCCTCTAGCGACTTATCAGGCATTGTAGCCAAGACCATTCTTATAGCCTCTGGCTGGTTTTGCAAGAAAAGGTACTTTACCAGTTCAGACTTCCTTTCATTTTCAGGTGCAGTTTTTTGTAGTCTGAGTAGAAATTGTTTGGGTGAGAGTGTTTTGCTATTCTGTGTAGCCATTAGTTGGGTGTATTTGTCATTTGTAGAAGTTTTTGTTTCTTCTAAAATTTTCTTTTTCAGGTCCTCATATGGATTTGCTGATACTTCGCGTAATGCATCTTCAATCAAGTGTGGAAGTGTATATGGTGGTATAGAATTAATGAGGTTGTTGAATTGAAGTAATTTTTCTTCAATTTTGTGTACCTTGAAATAATTTTCTAATTTCAAGAAAGAAAGAGTGAAATTGTTTGTGTCAAAAAGGGGTAATGTAGGTGTAGTCATCTTAAAAGCTGCTGAGGTAATTGTGTCAAAAAAAATTAGTAATCCCTGTGATTAGTTAAAAGAAAGATTAATCCCTGTGATTAGTTTGGAGAAAGGATTGATATATTGATATATTCAGTAATATAAGACTATTGAATATAATGTAGTTTATTGTCCATTCATTAATTTTATCAATTTTGTATAGATATCAATATCTGGAACAGATCAGATCAGAAGGATATGGGTGTTATAGAGGTCCAGAAGGGGTCACCACTTGTAAGATTTTTCCAATGTGTGTTTCTCTGGTCTTAGAAAATGTTTTATTATATCCACTTCTAAGCCACACACTTATCTTACTTAATTATTACTTATCTATATAGCCTATCCTCTTATTTTCTTCTTTTCCAGCTCTAATTAATACATAAACAAATGATGAATTAATAAATGTGACAATCAAACAAGAGTTAATTTTTATCTATTTATTCCTATTGTACTCAGCTTATGTCTTGAGTCAGATTGGTCCGTAGTTTTGGTTCGAGTAGTTCTCGAGTGAGGTATCGCTGCAGTGATAATCTTTGGTACTTCCTTCGTGCGTGACAATCTGTTATCGCTATGTAGCCA
The DNA here is from genome assembly GCA_947561585.1 of Caprella mutica. Lineage (NCBI taxonomy): Eukaryota > Metazoa > Arthropoda > Malacostraca > Amphipoda > Caprellidae > Caprella > Caprella mutica. The sequence goes on from CANNZV010002844.1 coordinate 56,125, forward strand.
AGATTGGTGTTTGCTGCGTCCGTATGCTAGGGTTGGAAATTGGAACTTGAAGTATCCGTAGATTTGTGAGTTCTCCATAGGTAAGTCGTGTTTCCGTAGACTTGGATGTGCTGGTCTCTCTAGACTAGCGTAGACTTGGAATTGACTGTCTCCGTAGTCTGGGATATGCGTCTCCCTAGACTGGCTCCACTAGCACTGTATCGGCACTCTTCACTCTGTTGAATCAGACTCGTTAAATCGTTTAACCGGTAAAAATTATCCTTACAATCTTTGGGCGGAAACTAAACAAAGGGTAGGCCTAATTGTATTTAGCGCGTATGCTTCTAGAGTGTTGCCATAAGTTTAGAAATACCTTTGAATTCAATTGCGTTGTATTTCAATCAGCAAATTACTGTAGTGGTTGTAATTGATTATTAATTTATTATTAATTAGTTGTTGTTAATTAATTATGCAATAATCGGGTTGCAACAGCAGTGACTTTAACATTTCGATAGCTCTATTTGTTTATGATAACTTTAATACCAAATTAATGGGGACTAACATACCAATTTTGAAGGGAAACACATTTAGAAACAGTATTAATTTTTTGATTCAATTAAAATGAATGTAGTTTTTTTTTTCATTTAAATTATCATTTTATGAAATTAGAATAGTCTTCTCTGTATCTAGTTTTCTGTAACTTTTCACATCATTTATTTTTTAGCACAGACTCTACCATTAAATCTAAACCGATTCTGCCTTATGTTTTATCATAAAAACAGCATAAATAAATATAATACATTATTCAAATTGGAGATTTATCTTTAAAGCAGTATTGTAATTACTAATTACTACTACTTGTAATATTTACACTAGAATAACTGTCAGGTGACAAAAATTGTGTTTTGTCTGGTACGAGGTTTTTTCCAGTAGCTTCAGTTTCATAAATTTCCTGGACTAATAGGAGGTTTGTCTACTATAGGAGGCTGGTCTACTACTAGGTTTTGCTGTAGCAGCTTTTGTAGCCGCCAAAGGAATTCGCCATTTTCATTACCAATGGTACAAAACTGCGTCTATTATTTAGTACGTACATCAATTGTATTATTGGAATTACCGGTAACCGGTTTTTTCCACCCAGTAATTTCCATCCTGATATATTTCACCGCGGTATATTTCACTCCGATAATTTCCACCCTACTTTGTGGTTTAGGTTTAGTTAGTCATAGTAATTAATTATGTATTATTATTTTATATAGAAACAAGTAGCTGACAATTTCTTTGTACAGTGAAACTCCTGAGTTATGAAGTATTGATTACTTCATAACTCAAAGTCACTTCACCACTCAAGGACACTGATAGTATTCTATGATTAATATCTTGGAGAAAACTATGGGTTTTGAGGGATAACTAGGACCAAAATTTTCACGTATATAGTTTTCTATAACATAAACATAGAAAATACTTCATAACTCAGGAGCATTTCATAACTCAGGTCCTTCATTACTCGAGTGCTTCATAACGAAGAACTTCATAACTCAGGAGTTTTACTGTATTTGATTTGGCTGTTTTTGCTAGCCGAAAACAGTAAAAACGCTCCTTATCAGTTTTTTAATTTAGTTTCTAATTCATAAATATCCTATCTTCACTATCGCTGATACGATGAATAGCGATATTGATTGTGAGATGATGTCATCTAGTATATCTATTTTATTTTGAAATTTGGTAGTTTGACTTTGAGTAAAAGTGGTACGAAACGGTTTTTGTCCGAAGGTTTTATTTTTTCGCACTAGGGTTATTTTACATGGTTATTTGACAGGCCTTTTTTTTATCGGGAGAGGGGAAGGGGGTGCATTTGCATGGAATTTTTTAATTAATTGAGGGCTTTCAACCACGGCAATTTTGTCCTATAATCAAAATCAGTACCTTATAAGTCTATAGCAAAAAAATTAAGTCACCTCTAAATATTGTCCAAAAGTCCCAGAATTTCGTCTGTGTTGTTTTTTCATGTGTACGCAGTATTGGACAAACAGCCACTTAAAATTAAAAACTTTGACTTTGATAGTCACCCTAATGAGCATTGTTACAGGGGTGGAATATCCGAGGAGAAATTACGAGGTGGAATTTACCGGGTAGAATATACCTGGTTGGAGTCTACCAAGAACTGAATTACCTTATGATGGTATCAGCACAATCTTTAATTGAATCACCTTGTTATGATGCTCACCGTGATTGTTAATAATTCTTGTGGTTATTCAATGGAATTTTCTTTCTAAAATAATTATAAACTAATTGCTTACCTGTAACACCACAAATCTTTGTGTAATGTTCATGCTTGAAAATTGATTAAAATTATTTCTTAGGTATCGTAACAATTTTTTCTATCTGAACTGATACTATGAAGTTGTATTTTTCAGATATTTTCAGCTTCTGATTAAGGTTATACTTAGTTTGATTCGCGGGAAAAAGAAGCGATAACTACAATATTATTTTGTGGGGTAGTAAATTAATTTACAGCAGTAAACTACGGTTATTAAAAGCACTTTATTTAAACACAAGATAACTTAAAAAATCAATAGAACTTTAGAAATAGCCAATAGCTATTTATGGGTAAATCATACTCTCGTTGGACGTTTAGCATGGCATACCAAGGATACAAATTAGGTATAGGACAGAGCCAGTCCTTTCACATAAGCACCAAATATTTGAAGATAGCATGAGGCAGGGGTATACCGTTAGGGTTGCTCAGTGATTAGGCGGTTTCCATCAGTGTCACAACCGTATACATACACTGGTAAATCCTGGCGTATCTCATAAGGTTAAGGTCTGGTGAAATGCATGGAACACATGCGATACCTCGTATGCCAGTCACTCGTGAAGATGAACTCTAGGGTGAGTTCCGATTAGAGAGATGTCTCTCACTATCCTTTGACACTAGTGGGCTCACTTTAATCGAGCAACCGTATGACAATAGAGGAGAGATATATTATTTATGATTTAACCTAAAGACTTCATATTTTAGACAAAATTGAAGAAAAGATAAGATAACGTAGCCCCACTGCTTCACCTGAAGGAAGATAAAAATCAGGGTGTAAGCAGCTAATTACGGTACAGAAAATTTAAAGGAGCAATTCCCACATTTTACCATTCCACATATAATAGACCCCATGTATCCACTTGCTAAAAAAAATGGCACCGATTAAAAATTGCTAAAAATACTTACAATGACCAGTTAATGCTCTACGAATAGCTGTTAATTGGCTGCGTGGAACGAAGCCTTTTTATATTTCAGGGCTATATAGAATAAACCATCCGCATTAACCGACAATAAATGGGAATTTTATATACTTATTGTGAATTCTGGAACCAATGAAACAAAACATTAAAAGATGAAAGATAAAAATATTAAAACCTAGTACCCTACAGGATAGGTCATACAGAACAAAGGTACAAGAGACTTCAAGAAGGGAAGACGAAGAGAAAAATAGACAAGAGCAATTTATATACACTCTAGTAGAGAGAAACATAGCAAGTGCGAATGCAGTAAAAACAATTGACAATTCCGACCAAAACTTATAATCAAGCATGAACTAGTAGAGTTACACTTCAAAGTTATAGCTAATCACGGCCCACAAGTTTGATAAACAAACTAGAACTTACCAATTTTTTTACCTACTTTCAAAAACTAAATGAAAAACTAGATAACTTCACCATTAGGGCAATTAACAATAAAGGACACCATAAACTAAATGAAAAATACTAACTAAATACAATTCACCATCATCGAGACTCCCTATCACAAGAACATGACCCTGGCAATCTCAATCTATCTAACACCTAATTTAAACACACATCATGAATGAGAGCTGACCATAAACTGAAGAATTAGGTGCGAATCTCCGCTAGATTTTGACAGCCCTTAGCAAGTGAACAATCTTCTAAAAAGTAATAATTAAAATATTGGAAATCAGGGATTAGTGTGCACCACACAAAAAAAAATAAAGAGAACCTTTATTACAGAAATAACCACTTCAATACAATTAAGTCTTTTGGTAATACAATTAAGTCTTTTGGTAATACAATTAGGTCTTTTGGTAATACAATTAGGTCTTTTGGTAATACAATTAGGTCTTTTGGTAATACAATTAGGTCTTTTGGTAATACAATTAGGTCTTTTGGTAATACAATTAAGTCTTTTGGTAGTACAATTAAGTCTTTTGGTAGTACAATTAAGTCTTTTGGTAGTACAATTAAGTCTTTTGGTAGTACAATTAAGTCTTTTGGTAGTACAATTGCGTCTTTTGGTAGTACAATTGCGTCTTTTGGTAGTACAATTGCGTCTTTTGGTAGTACAATTGCGTCTTTTGGTAGTACAATTGCTTCTTTTGGTAGTACAATTGCGTCTTTTGGTAGTACAATTGCATCTTTTGGTAGTACAATTAAGTCTTTTGGTAGTACAATTGCGTCTTTTGGTAGTACAATTAAGTCTTTTGGTAGTACAATTAAGTCTTTTGGTAGTACAATTTCGTCTTTTGGTAGTACAATTTCGTCTTTTGGTAGTACAATTGCGTCTTTTGGTAGTACAATTAAGTCTTTTGGTAGTACAATTAAGTCTTTAGGTAGTACAATTAAGTCTTTAGGTAGTACAATTGCGTCTTTTGGTAGTACAATTGCGTCTTTTGGTAGTACAATTACGTCTTTTGGTAGTACAATTACGTCTTTTGGTAGTACAATTACGTCTTACTGGAAATATCAAATATACGCTACGCTATATTGTGTATAATTTTTTAACTCTTTATAAAAATTTCGTCGCAAATTCATGGTGACTACTAACTAGCTACAGGCTATATGCCTATTGAGTCTCCTTCCATATAAAGTCACATTATGAAAATTTTCTGTTTCAGAACAATTTGAGAGGGGATTCCGATATTCACTCTTATGATTGAAGACAGTCTCTATGAATTTTTAGCTAGGGCAACTAGTTAGCTATTTTAGCCGGGAATTTGTGACCCGAGCTTGTACTGGCTTCATCTAAGGAACACTAGACATATCGTGTAACTTGAACTTTAGTCTCAAGTACCAATATTTAATTTCTTAACAAATACAGACTGTTAATACCACTACAGATATGTTTTGCAATTGCATATCCAAGTCTGGTTCTTCAATAAAAATTTTGCTGGAAGCCAGTTAACTTACTAGTTATATACTAATGCCTACAGTCTCTTCCCAAATGAATTTGCAATGTTAAGTTTTTCTCTGATTCAGAGAATTAACAGGGGAATTTCGATAACCTCCTGCTAGGATTCAAGACTGTTCATAGTTTTTCTAGTAGGCCAGTTTACTATGTGTCGTAATATACCTACTTTACCCTAATTACATATATTCCTCGATAAATTCTTCTGCGACTCGGGAATTGACGAAGAGTTGAAGACTGTTGAATACGTTGTTGCACTAGGGAAACAACTAGTTCAACCGGAAATTTGGTACACATAGTTACATAAAACCTGTATTTCCAAATTATTTCTTATTTTGGAAATTCAAAAATTTATGTCTATAGGTATGAAGATTGGTCATAGAGAATAATAATAATTTTCGGTTCAGTTTTCTCATTCATGTAAGACGTGGAGGACTTCATTTATTTATAAATTTATCTAAAGCCATTGAATCTGCATATCCATTATTAACGTTATTTATTAGAACATTGAAGAACTGTAGTTGGTTCAATGGAATAAATTTGTCTCGTGGCCTCTATTGATTTTGAAGATGATTACTTTTCTGTCCACATAGAGAATAATACCGTAGATATTAGAAATTGGAAAACATTTCTAACTTAAGTTTAGAGCTAAAGGCTCTACTTGTGAATCATGCAACTTACTTAAGTCATGAATTCTATATTGGAAAAAATAAGAACTGAAAGTTACTTGTCTACGTACTATTCAATTTACTTAATTGATAGATGAATTCGTATATGAATGGACTGTTGCAGAGAGAGAGAGAGAGAGAGAGAGCACTGTTGTTATTAGTAATGAAAGAAATTTTATTTTATTTATTCCTAATCATTAAAAAGAAATGATTTATAATTGATGCAACAAATTTGAGCAAAATTCTATTAATTGTGACGTTTTTATTTTTTATCAAACTGTTGACTCTCTGCCATCCAGCAGTTTAATGGTGAGTTTTATTCTTTATAATTTTAGAACGTCTTAAAATTAA
>CANNZV010002844.1:62336-82938 GCA_947561585.1 Caprella mutica
ATGAAAGTATTTTATTTTAGTAGGGGTTTAACGTCTGCTTCGGAACCAAAGGCCATATCGCTGACGTCAAAAGGAAATTAAATACAAGGGACTGGAAGAAGCAGTCAGAGAGGAAAGTGGCTCCATGAACAAAGTCACTTACCACCGTCGGTGACAATGCTCATGGATGCAGAAAAGCTACTCCGTGAAAGCAGTCACTTACCAAGGAATGTGACGAAACGGGACACAAGCACCGGTGGCTGCACTCACGGATGAAAGAGGAAAATGAAGAGGTGATAGTAAATGAAGCCTACGAGCCTACCTAACACAAAATCTAAGACCTCGTAGTTGAAGAGCATAACCCTAGCGCTATCCTCTAAAACTGCAAGTAGCGTTAAAAAAATGATAAACATGGTAAAAATGAAAAAAGACAATCCATAATCCAAATTACAACAGTTCGGGGCCCAAGGGACGCCACCCCCCTTCTCTTCCATTCACCACAGACAGCTTCAGGATAGAGCCCCTGGGGGCTAAATGAAAGTAAACTAAACTAAACGAAAGTAAACGTAATCAAATAAACGTAATCAAATAAACGTAATCAAATAAACGTAATCAAATAAACGTAATCAAATAAACGTAATCAAATAAACGTAATCAAATAAACGTAATCAAATAAACGTAATCAAATAAACGTTAACTCAAAGAAATAATACAAAATAATGAAATGAACGGAAAATAAGGGGTAAGTCTAGCTACACTTTACCTAGTTGGGTAATACGGCAGTAAAGCGTAGCTCTAAATAAATCAGTCAGGTCAGTCGAATGGAAAACAAAAGTAAATAAATTTAAACTAGAATCAATGAATGTGAAATAATAAGAATTATGAAAAACTCAGAAATAAAGAGTTTAACAAAAAATTAAGAATAAATGAATAAAAATAAATAAACGGAAACTCAAAGTTGAGAACTAAACAAAAAAATAAGTAAATAGTAAGATTTAGTGGGCGACGAAAAAAAAATGGTAGCACGAAACCAGTGCAAAAGAATAATGCACAATGCATGGAAATAATGCACAAAAAGTATGCACACCAAGGTGGCACACAAGGGTGGCACACAAGGGTGGCACACAAGGGTGGCACACAAGGGTGGCACACAAGAGTGGTGCACAAGAGTGGTGCACAAGAGTGGTGTACAAGAGTGGTGCACAAGAGTGGTGCACAAGAGTGGTGCACAAGAGTGGTGCACAAGAGTGGTGCACCAGAATGGTGTACAAGAGTGGCGCACAAGGGTGGCGCACAAGGGTAGCTCACTAGGACGACGCACTAGTCAAGACTGGATTTGTGGGAAACCAGCCACGCTCCACAAGAAATGATGGAGCTGAAAAAGAAAATGAAAGATAACGCTAATACATAGTATTACATACTAAATTGTTACCTAACTTTAACTCTCGTAATACAAGGGACTCCGATAAAGTAAATTTATATCAAGATGTACACTTACATTGTGCTGCAAAAATGAACAACGCGTAATCTTCAAAGACTTGAAGTGAAATGGGACTATTGGCCCATGACTGGCCTTCCCCACAGCAGCGACAATGGCCAACAGAACCAAATAGGCACTCTTTTAGGCCTTTAATAATAACAACACTTTAACTTACTAACAAGTGAACACAAACTGCTTGGACAGTACAAAAAATACGGGAATGCTAACTCCGACCATGTAAATATCATACTGAAATAAACAAACACAGTCATTAAAAATTCACCAGTTCATAAATTCTAGTCACTTGCACTATTAACATCTATATAACACAAATCACGGGAACGCCTATATATTAGACAACATAGTTCACGTATTTATACTGACTAACATAATTCAAAATATATCCTACCTTAAGCTTTCAAATCTCACCACCAGGTGCCATAACTTCAAGTACGGGGTTCACCTACTAAGGTACTTATAATTTTTTGGGAAAAAACTAGTATTAGCAGAAGGAACGATTAGTCACAATTATAATAAAAAAATACAAAGTATTTTAATACAGGAGAATATCGGCTCACAACAATATAACATTGTATGATTCTGTTGTAGCGGCATAGGTGCCATAGTATTAGCAAAGTTAAATGGGAGAGATTAAATTTATAATGACTGAAAACTAAAGTTCACCTGGCAAATTGAAAAATCAATCAAAAATAAAGAAATAGGTCTCATCAATGGTAAATAAAACAAATAGGTAATTGGTTCTTATATGCATCTACTATTAATAAACTATTAATAACAAAAATGTTGATGTTTGAGTGGCCATACTGCGTAATATATTGATGTAATTAAATATGATTGAATAGCATAAAATTAAATAGCTTAAAAGCTATATAACAAATTCAGTGTACTTTATATATGAAATAAAGTACATTAATCTGATGTAAGTACTCTGAATGAGTTTTAAAAGTTACTTTCTGTTGATATCTCCTTAGAGTTCGAATCTCTGAGTCCCTTTTAGGGTACGGTTACTATGGATGCGTATTCAAACGATTTTTCGCACTGACGACTTCTGATGAAATCGGATGAAAATCAAATTCATACTTTCCAATGGGAGTGGTTACAGTGGCAGCGATTTGGTCGTCAGAATACGTACGAAGTCGTCAGACTAACTTCAGCGTTCAAATGAGTTTGATTTTTTCATGCGACTTGCGACAACTTTCGGTAATTTTTGTGTATATTCCTCTTTCTTTTGATTGCTATTACTGTTTACCCATGCAGTTTGGAAATATATTTTTTGATCAGAAATAATACAGATATTATTGAATGATATAAAATTAATTTAATCATAATATAATTATATATAAAGGCTTGAATTGGTTGTTACTTTGTATAATTTTTATTTATAATAAAATGGAATATCTTTCAATAATTATATTACATAAAAAATATTCTCATCATTTCTCTATTTAGGTATTTCAAAATTGTTTGTTGTGAAATTGTGAAAATAATAATCAAATTAGAGTTGCGTCTATTATTTCAGAGGCACACATATGTATTAATTCCTCCCGAACATCATATCAAATAAAACTAGTTTAGAAACCAATATTAATTGGGCAGAAACACACTGACGATCAGAAATCGCGTACAGTGTAAACACCTCGCACTGACGATCAGTTCGGACGATATCGTCAGTGCGAAAAATCGCTCGAATACGCATGCATAGTAACCGTACCCTTAGGCAGAGTTCGAATAACCCAAAGAATTTCTTTTGGAGTTTCAGTCAATTATTTATTACATATTTGATTTGCAATTCAAGGTAAAATTATTTTTACCTATAAAAATCATAATGTTTTTGTCCATACTAAGTGTAATAAATAGTGTAACTACTAACTAGTTACGAAAAGGATCCGAATTATTTATAAGTTGGTGTGAATTTTCTATCCACTATTGCACAATATTGAAATATATAAATATTTTCAATTGTTACAACTTGTGATAAATTTTCAATAATGTATAATAATGCCCTATATACCCTATATTTTGAATTTTCTATCCACTATTGCACAATATTGAAATATATAAATATTTTCAATTATTACAACTTGTGATAAATTTTCAATAATGTATAATAATGCCCTATACCCTAATATATATCAATGAGACGGAGAAGTAAACAAGATCGTTCACAAGAAGATTTATTCCGCACAACTTACTCTAAAGAGTTACAGCTACACTGACGCCCGAAGGACGCTGGTTATCATTTTTTATTAAGAGTGATAACTTATATAAATAATACCTTGTGAGCATTAATGAATATTATTAATGATATAAAACAAGCAAATAATATATATATATTCCATTTGAAGTAACATAAACAAAAGAAGAACTAGGTGTGTGACATATGTACATATATAAGAATAATATAGAAATGAATATAATATAAAGTAATTTATAGTTTATATCAACACACCCCCTTAAACATAAATTTCTTAAGATTAAGATTATTAGAATCCAATTGATTCTTTGAATTTAAACAGTTTAGATCTTGTGATCGGTTTAGTGAAAATATCTGCCAAGTTATGTTCTGAAGGAACATAATTCAAAGTAACATTTCCATCCTTAATTTCAGATCGAATAAAGTGATATTTGATATCTATGTGCTTGCATCGCTGATGATGCACAGGGTTCTTTGCAAGAGAAATAGCACCCTGGTAGTCAACTAGAAGTTCAATAGGAGTTTTAACATTAATAGACATATCTTTAAGCAATTGGGATAGAAACTTTACTTCTTGGATAGCAACAGTAATAGCAACATATTCGGCTTCGCAGGAGGAGAGAGCAATGGTTGGCTGCTTCTTGCTTTTCCAGGAAATTAATGCACTTTCAGAATTTAATTTGAAGCAATAACCTGAAATGCTTTTTCTATCCTCCGACGATGCCCAATCAGAATATCCATACAAATCAATATTCTTAGATTTACGAAAGTTTAAGCAATAATGCATTGTTCCTTTCAAGTACCTAAGAACATGTTTAGCAATATTGAGATGAGCATAGGTAGGTTTCAGCAAAAATTGTGATAACATTTATACAGTGTAACATAAATCTGGTCTGGTACAAGACATCAAATAAATCAAACTACCTACAATTTCTTTATAGATTCTACCATCTTCTAGATAATTAGAGTCATCATCTTTAATGTTAGTTACACTTGGGTCACATGGGATTGATTTGACCTTGCAATCGATCATATCAAATCTCCTTAACATCTTCTCAATACATTACTTTGATTCATGCTAATACAACCATCAGAGAATTCAAAATCAATACCTAAGAAATGAGCAATCCTACCTAGGTCTTTCATCTGAAATGTTTTCTTAAGGGAATCTTTTATATCTAATATCATCACATTATCATTTGAAGCAACGATAATGTCATCAATCCAGATAATTACAATTACAATTGATTTTCCGTCATGCTTTGAGTACACACAATGGTCAGAAAGCGACTGGCAGAAACCTTCTTTCGCAAGAAATTCATGAAGCATGTTGTTCCAATTCCTTCCGCTTTGTTTCAGACCATACAATGATTTCTTCAATTTCCAATAGATTTTACTGCTGTCATTTTTCTGTTTAGTCTGAAATCCTTCTGGCTTCTCCAGATATATATCTGTGTCAAGATCAGCATTGAGATAGGCTGATTTTACATCTAACTGATGTACATCATAATCATTCTGAGCTGCAAGTTGAAGTAGTACTCTGATTGAAGTTATCTTCGCCGTAGGAGAAAAAGTCTCCTGATAATCTATACCTTCTTTCTGCGAATAGCCTTTAGCTACCAGACGAGCTTTGTATCTTTCTTCGTCATCAGCTCTAAGTTTTATGGAATATACCCATCTACTGCCTATTGCTGTCTTTCCAGTCGGGAGTTCTGAGGTTTCTTCATAAGTGCCACTTGATTTTAATGCATCAAATTCTTCATTCATAGCTTGATTCCACTTGGAAGAATCATATGAAGATAAGGCCTCTTTGTAGCTATTTGGGATATCAACCATCCTGTAACAATAATCAATTGAATGACTAACTTAGTCTTCCATGTATTTAGGTGGTCTTCTATTCCTTTCTGGGTATCTTGATGTTCTCTCATCGTTGGAATTGGATTGTTCTTCTTGGTGTTTTTCATCTGGCTTTTCGAGTTGAGGGCTTTTCATCATTGGTTCTCCATCCTCTTCTTCATTCGAAAGCAATTCTTCTTCATTGAGAAATTGGACACATCTCACTTTCTTCACCAGGTTCTGCGATGGGAAGAACACAAGATATGCTGGACTTCATGTATCTAGTCCAACAAATATTCCTTCATCACATCTGTCATCCATCTTCTTCATTTGTGTATATGCATCACTGAAAGAAAAGTGTACTTAACCGAACCTATATATATAGTTTCATACAAACCACAATGTTGGTCGTTTTTAAACCATACCACAGCTGTGGTTTGAATCAAACATCATGAATTTATAATATAATTTTACCTACATGCATGTACTTTATCTTACCTACATCTATCACCATTCTAACTACAGCTGAATGTCTATTTTACCTACATACAAGCAATTCAAATCACAGCTGTGGTTAAACATTACCTACATGCTCATTAATTAAACTACAGCTGGTTGTCTATTTTACCAACATGCATGCAATTCAAACCTCATGTAACAGAATTTTTAACTGATAAACTAATCCTTCAAACTACAGTCGTTAAGCAATTTTACCTACATGCATTTTATTTTAGCCACTTGGATAATGTTTACTTTAGCTACACTCAATTACAAAATACTGTAGTAATCAAATTCATAAGAATTCATATATAATACAGCATGAAGATTAACTATTAAATATAGAGTGATAATACTTCTGTTAAATTAGTTAAGATAGATACAATATAAATAATTAAATTGGATATTTAGCAAATCTTTCCATATTTAACAAATCATTGTAATAAAACTCAAAATTAATTAATTACATTTAATATAGAATGAACAATTTCAGAAACACACATTACTTGGTAAACATTAGTAAGTAGAAAATTATAATAGTTTCTCAGAAGCTATAAAAATTGAAGAAGTTACCAATTTATGTATTATTAAACATGAATAAAATATTCAAGAAATATAACAATTCTATTAACTCATTTAATAGATTACTAAATTTGAGATCACACCATCAAAGGAGAACTGCAACTAGATTATAACTCGAGGATTAAAGAAGAAGTTATATATAGTTATGTTTAAAAAGGCCCAAATAAAGCTTCCTTGTAGCTCCAAGATTTAAATACCCAAACAAATAAAAAGTCATTTAGTAGTTCATGAACTGAATTGTTCACAGCTAGCTATTTCTCAAAACGACTCACCAAATCAGTGACGCATGGAGCTTTCATATCATAACATTGAAAGAATATCGTACAATGATGTTCACAGTAAAGAAAAAAAATGTTTCAGCACTCCTTGCAATATTGCAAATTCAAAACTTGGAATAGTTTAAAATGCTACATCAATCGCCTTCAAAAAGTGTTGGCACCCAAAACATAATGTCATCAGAGGAAACATAATATTGATCAACTTCAGAAGACTTTGAAGATGGGTGGCTGGAATGAGACTAAGAAGGAAGATTACTTCTCTAGCTAAGCTATCCTCTTCAATAGTTAGCCATATGACTGGAAAGAAAATTACAAAGCATCGATTAATGAAGATCTTCCTATTCATAGTTAGCTAGAAGTCAAATAAATAGGTAAAACTTTCAGAAACTTACCCCTAAAAGTTAACACCAACATCAGCAGTAGTGGGCCTCAATCTCTTGTTGTTGTGATGATGTTAGCAAAAGTAGGCAAGCCACCCCAAAAGTCTTCATTAGAATGTCTCTGGTGTCTGCAAAAAATATGGAATTAGGAAATTGTTGAGAATAGTTAGTACAATTGAGAGATTAAGGCTAATTACTGACTAGCTATGTAGCAATGATTAGCAAAAAACTAAAATTCACAATGAATATAATGATAATTGACTTAATTGTTGAAATAATCATCCGCAATAGATATAAACACTACACAATGGGTCATGTCTAAACTGAACATCTGCTATACAAGGGGCTGAACGGGAGACTGGTTGTAGCGGCTTGCGTTACTGAGAGTGTCAGTACCCGATCGAGAGTGACCTGGGTTATCCGAAAACCATTAATAATATACATTAATAAAAATGAATTATGCTATTGGTCTATATATTATTTATTAGAAAGAATTGATTTTTAATTTATGCAACAAATTTGAGCGAAATTCAATACATTGTGACGTTTTTAATTTTCGGAGTTCCAGCAGTTTAATAGGAAGGTTTTTCTAAATATTTTAGAACGTCTTAAAATTAATGCTCTCAAAATTGTCAATAATAACTTTTAAAAAGAAAGTAAATTGATGATTATTATTCTGCTTTAAGTATATAGATACTCTGTCACTACTTTAGTTTCGTAAGCATAAACCATAATTCTCAAAGTATTGTACTTAGCTACAACTGATGCATCAACTTGAGGAATGTACATTTCTTATAAATTTATTAAATTTTATTTAAAATCTATTTTAATTATTTATTAAACTAAAACCATTGGTGGTCGATGGATTATATATGCTAAGACTCTACCTCCCACATTAATGTACTTGAACTAAAGGCCATTTTTATACGGTTGCAGGGCTTTTTAAAGGACGCTTTGTTTGTCCACATCAAAATAGTAACCGTCAAGACTACAAATGTTCAGTCATGCTCTCGTATTAGTAAATGTATTTGACAAAGTCTTTTAGAATACTAAATTTTCTGTGAAAAAAAAAATTACCTGTATCAAACCATTCATGCTGATAAAGCAAGTAAGTTTTTTGACGAGAATACCGAATGGAAGCTGATCTATAACGTTTAAGTATCATGAGGCTTTGTAAAATTCATCAAGACCAAGTGCAACAGTGTTCATTGCCCCTTTGCGGCACCAAAGCTATATAAACAATATATCTGGATCACAAGTTGTATAATTTTTTCTAGAGTAGACAGAAAACTCATTCCATGCAATTTAATGATGTAAATTATTAATGTAAAGTTAAATCGTAACTGCTAATATAATGTATTGGTAATATAGAGTAAATTGTTATTATATGGTAAACTGTTAATGATATAAATTGTTCACTTGTAACCGAAAGTGGTTCTAGCTCTTTTAAAGATGGATTAATCTGCCATAATTAGTTTTCTAATCAATACTGCTGGATTATCCATAGTGAAATCGCCTGCAGTAAAGCGTGTTAGTGTTATTGAATTAGTGCTTGTATCCTGGTGTCATATATTATTAAGGTATTGCATGTAGATTCTGGTGGTCGTGTCTCTATTGTTTGATTTCCCATTGGAATAATTAATTTATTTATTGAAGCATGATCACCTGAACTTCTTAATCCTGTTTGAGTGTGACAGCTACCCCTTCAAGGCGATGTGTGCCATCTGCAGTATGATGTTAAGTCTTCGAAAGGAAATTATACAAACACAGATCTCAAATACCAATGAATCACATGACATTATAAATCACTATATTTATCGAACAACTACAATCATAGTACAGATTCATTCTGCTATGCTCTAACGAAAAATTTACCTTAAAATTAGAATACTAATGCAAATTAGTCACATCGGTGGAGGATTATGAAAGGATAAAACTTGTGTCACTCTACTGGATTAGAGCTACAATGGTATACACCGTTATAGGACTTCCTAATTTCGACTCTAAGACTATAATCGAGATGGAGTGAGGACTGGGATACGGACATGATGTTGACGTGATAGATGTGGATGGAGGAGACGATGGGCAACTTGAAATATAAAAGGTAAGGGGACTTGCTTCAAAGTTGAAATTGTTAATTTTCCAGGAATGTGAATAGTACGAGATCACGAATGCCAGAATAAAAACTTATTACCATATCCTATTACGACACTTATAACTACCTTATTACGACCCTTATAACTACCCAATTACGACCCTTATAACTACCCAATTACGACCCTTATAACTACCCTCTCACGACCCTTATAACTACCCTATTACGACCCTTATAACTACCCTATTACGACCCTTATAACTACCCTATTACGACTCTTATAACTACCCTATCACGACCCTTATAACTACCCTATCACGACCCTTATAACTACCCTATTACGACCCTTATAACTACCCATTCACGACCCTTATAACTACCCTATCACGACCCTTATAACTACCCTATCACGACCCTTATAACTACCCTATCACGACCCTTATAACTACCCTATCACGACCCTTATAACTACCCTATTACGACCCTTATAAATACCCTATTACGACCCTTATAAATACCCTACTAATTAAAAGCTAGTATCAAATCTATTCTATTTCATATCCACTTTATTAACACTTAATTAATTTAACCATTTTTCAATATAGGTTCTCCAGAGTGTCACAGCCTTCTATGCATAATCTCCAAATTGGAGAGAAGCTTTTAGGTGGTGCGGTGGAGTGCTGACGCTGGGCAAGTTTTACTTCACCATCATTTAATATTTTCAAATTATACTAAAATGTTAAAATCATAATTCTAAATTTCAGTCTTGTATCGTCTGAACTAGTTTGAATGTCTTGAAGGTCCCCTCCAAGCAAATTTTTTTATTGCTTAAATCAACGAGGCTAATGTTTCTTATCATTTTTCTGCAAACCCCATGAAATTTGATAGCATATTTTTAATTTTATATGCTTTTAAAGATTTTTATAATCCAAACTCTACAAAACCTACTTTACTTCCGACTTTCCAATTTTCAGTCTGAAGAAGAATGTGCACAATTTGTTTTGATTTTCAACTAGGTATTTGGTTTAATAAATCTATTTATTATTCGTTTAAACTTTAAAGGTTTAAATTTGGATAAACTTATTATAGAAACGTTTATATACTTTTAGAAACAATTAATATCTTTAAAGGAGGCAAAAAACGCATTGTTTGTTTGAAAATCTAAATTTGAAATCAAAACCGAGTGTTTCGGAATTGCTTCTCCGAAATGAAACAGCGCTATGGACTGAGTTTTTATTTAGTAATCTGAGAAAGATACAAAAAGGTACTATGAACAAAAAATACAATGATTCTAATTAGTCAGAAAAAATGGACAAGAATAGTTTATTAAGCTATGAATCAATACTCACTACAGGTAATTTGGCGTAGAGAATGAAATTTAGTTGTTGAGAGATATGAGCAAATTATCGAATATTCTGTAACATATGGATATAGATAGGTATATGTGAACAATTCACAAAGGTACGGGAAATACTTCGTTCCTAAGTTCACAGAGGTATAAACGAAACCAAAACAGGTGTAATAGTTCATCGCACACACACACGAACAACGATTCCGCCAAACTAACTTATGAAGGGTTTTAATTGTTCGAACATCGTGGCGTACAACGGAATAAGGTTACTTTCATAAATGCGATTTATAAGAAGTGACTAAGTTGTGACGTCTGTTAGTTTACTTCCCTATAACGTCTCAGTGTATGGGCTCTAAGTGATTAGGATCCTACTCTATAAAGTATTTTCAGATTCCTTTCTCTTTATATATCTCTTTCTACTAAATACTCATGGTACCATGCCCTAGAACCACCTTGCCACTATGGTTCCGACCTCAGGCCTCTGGTCCAAGCTTAACTGTATTTAAGGGTAATAATGGTAAAGTAATTAACACTTAAAGAGATTATATTCATTGGTCAAGCACATGTTATTACAAAGAATATCTCCACTAGAACGCTCGCAAGTTAAGGTCTCAAATAACTACGAACAGGAGATAAGGTGTGTAGCTCACGAGAGCGAATCGGTAACTGACTTGACTGTCACTTACTTACAATCATATAGGTTCGTGATGATAGTAATGCATACACAATTGCTGTGTTTGCTTTACCACATCGCTCCCCCCTTCCGAAAATTTCAAAGTTACAATTCACATTTTTCCAAAACTGCCAGCTGGTTTGTCTACCCATTGTTACTCTATATTGAACAATGTTCAGACGCTCACGCTGTTAGTGGAAACATGTATATTGGATCTCTTGAAATTTCTCGAACCGGTAATAAATACATTATTAGAAAATTGAACAATTTGAGTTTTAATTCGTTCTAGAAATATGTAAGACTAATGTGCATTCACCAAATTTTCTTAAATTTTTAATCTTACCTATACAATCTTAATTTTGCTTTAACAATATTTTTATTTATTCTCAAAATAATCTAAGTTACTCCTACCTAATATGTCTCAGTTCAAAATGTAACAACTTTTTCATTTTATAAACGTAATAACTTGCCTAATCTATTTGAGGTCACACCCCTCCCTCCTAATATGTAGATTTTTAGTCTAAATATTAACAGAGACCTTTGATCACTCCAATACATTACACAAATTGTTACTGCATTTACATTTAAAAAAAAATTTATAATCAAAAAAAAATTTTCATTTATAATTATAATTAACTTAGTTATGTTTAACTTTATGTTTTATTTATGTTATGTTTTATTTTAATAAACTTCCTTCTTTATTGATAAAAGTAATTTTTCATTTTAATTTATCATATGTTATGATATCGTATTTTATGACCTTTTAATGAATTTATATTCGTAATTGAATTTATATGAATTTTGATCATCTTTATCAAATTTTGAGACAGTTGTGATCTTTAAATTTAAATCTTAAAATTAACACCGAAAAAAAAATTAAACTTAAAATTAAATTCAATTGAAAAAACTATTATTATTAATTTTCACTTAAAATTACACAAACTTAAAATTAAATTTTTTTTTAAAATAATGATCAAATTGAGTTTGAGAAAAAAAAATCTTAAATGCTGTTAGGTTTAGTTTTGGTAATTTCGCTTTTTGGCTTTCGTTTTGCCTGAGGCATTACTATAATTGTTGTCGCCTGTATATTAACTGCCTGATCATTAAAAACATTTACTGTTCCACCTAGTTCCCCTGATCTAAAGGGGCACCGCGCTTTATCTGATTGAAGGCTTCAGTCGCCATCTTAGACCTCAAATTCCTAATTTCGTACATCCTCATGTCTTCTTCTGACTTCATCTTTCTTGACTGATTATAACCACATACCAGAATCATCACAACTAGCAATGTTAGAATTAATACCAAAACGTCGCTAAACAAATCTGGTATTAGGTCGTACTTTGTAGACCCCATGTTTTTAATGGTTTGCTCCAAATGAGCCTTGTTCATTGAAGTTGATTTCTGGATCAGCTCCACTACTGAGTTCAGGTCATAGTTGCTCTGAGACTGTCCCATCGCTCCAGCTGATTACTTCTCACGGCCTTGAATTACAGTTCTGTGTGTCAACCGGCTGTGAGTGGCTGAGAGTCAGTCACTGGCTGTTTATGGCTGAGGAGCTGCTGGCTGTGTGAATAGCTGTGTCCTCACTGCCTCACGGTCAAAACGATACCGTTATATCATGGCCCCTGTTCATTTTTTAGGTATTTTATCAGATTTCAGTCTCATTTTGATTTGATCATTTTTGCTTTTAAATTATTTCAGTATTTCATCCTAAATTTGAATATATATATATATTTTTTTTTTTTCAAATTTTCATTAAAACAATTTTACTACTACGTTTACAGAATATAATTCATTTTATTCGTTACACCAACATATAAACACAAAATTTAAAATTAACATGCATACAACAAAAAAAATTAATCCTCTTAAAATTATTATATGAAATTTTATATTAATAAAATTCATAATTCATCCCATCAACTTAAACTAAATACATACAAATATTACAATTAAAATTCATACAATTAAATACATACAATAATTCTCTTACTGAGCAAAGGAAATATTGTAGTTTGAACAATGAATTGTATGCTCTGTTTGTTTGACTCGCGTAAGCAAAAAAAATGTAAACATTTCTCTGACTCTTTGCATGTAACCGTGTTATATGTCACGTGTTCGTGTAAATGTAACATGTTACTCATGTTACTTCGTCTTATGTGTTCCTTTTGTGGGCTATATGATGTTTGTTTATATTCAAATTTCTCATAATTTGATTTCCTGTTTAATGATGTTAATGAAATTATTTAATTAATTTGTTGTGAATTTTTCCAACTTAGTTAGATAATTTATATTGCTCGTTATCGTTTGATGTCCTAATTGAATTATAGCTTTGTTTTTTTCACTTGTAATACTGTACCTGGTCCTATCCAATTTAATTGTAATTTATGTGTTTTTTGATGATTTCTAATTAATACTCGATCACCTATCTGTATAATTTTGTCTTTTCGTGTCTTATTGTGGTAAATGATGCGTTTGTTTGATTGATTAATTATGTTAGCTCTTATCTGATCTTGAATAAATAGAGCTTGTCTGGCCTTGATTTTGACTATTGATTCTGATGTATCTAAATTGTAAATGTTATCCAAATTTTCTGCTTGAATATTTGGAGATGTATCCCTCCCAAAAAGAGCGTATGAGGGTGTATCCTTCAAGGTCAAATTGACCTGATTGTTAATTGTGTTTTGGACAATATCGAGAAACATGTCCCAATTATTGTGATCTACTGTGGCTACATAGAATCTTAATAATTTGTTAATTTTCTGGTTATTACGTTCACAAATTCCATTGGAATATGCTGAATATGGTAATACCTCACATTTCTATATCTGATGTATTTCACTGAAAGTTCTAATTGCGTTAGACTTGAATTCTTTCGCACAATCCGACATTAACGTTTTGGGATATCCACAACGACTAAATGTTTTACTTAGACAATCAATTACTGTGTTAGTTGATTTGTCAGCTACTGCGTGTAATTCGTTATATCTTGTCAACATACATGTTATTGATAAAATATATTTGTTGTTCGTGTCAGTTGTTATAAAAGGTCCAATAAAATCAAATGAAACTGTTTCAAATGGTGTATTAGCTACTGGGGCAGACATTAATTTAATTGGTGTATCTAGACTTCCTTTAAGGATTTTGCAAACGTCACATCTTTTAATAAAAGATTCTATGACCGATCTTTCTTGAAAATGATAATATTTTAGTCGAAATTGAAATAGCGTATGAGCTAAACCACAATGGGTGTTAAAATGTATTGAATTAATTACTAAATTGATCATTTCATTTGGTATAACATAATTAACAAATCTGGCTGCCCGAGTATCTATTTTCCGATGTCGATATAATATTCCGTCTAATATGAAAAATTCAGCTATGTTCCTAGATGTTCCTAATTGTTTTTTCTGTAATATATCCATTATTTCCTTACAAGCAAAGTCGTTTGACTGTGCAGTCTTTAGTCTGTTTAAAGTCCATGTTATGTCTTCGTGTTTAGGTATGTAGTTCAGAAATGGTTTTTCTTTGTTGATTTTATACAATTTAGCTGTATCTGATTCTTGTTCGTTTTCTGAGTCTGTTTCTGAGTCATTGTCATTGTCGTTAATAATTTGTGGTACATTTAGCTTAGCCCTCGATCTTGTGGTTGCTATATAATTTTCAATTGAATTACAACTTTCATTAGATGGTGTTAAAAGTTCACAATCATCTATTGTTTCTTCCGTTAAAGGAGTTAATCTACTAAGGGTATCGGCTACCACATTTCTCTTACCTTCAAAATATTTGATGGTACAATCATATGTGCTAGCCTCTATTGCCCACCTGGCTAATGCCGTGTCTAATGGAAGTTTATTACCAAAAAATGCACATAAGGGTTTGTGATCAGTTAAAATGGTAATAGGATATCCTAGACATAGATACTGAAATTCCTTTAAAGCTAGATGTATTGCAAGAAACTCTTGTTTAGTCGTGGAGTACCTTTTTTGAGTAGAATTTAATGATTTACTGAAATATGCTATGGGTCTTAATGTTTTGCTTTTGGTCGAATCTGGTTGTAGCAATGCTGCGCCAACTCCGATATTTGAGCTGTCAGTAAATAAATAAAATGGTCTGGAATAATTTGGATGAGCTAAAACCGTATCTGATGTCAAAATATTTTTGAGACTAGTGAAGCTAGCCTCACATTCGTCAGTCCAGTCAAATTTAGTGTCCTTCCTTAATAGTCTATATAATGGGTCGGCTTTCTGACTAAATTTAGGTACGAACTTACGAA
Source organism: Caprella mutica (assembly GCA_947561585.1). NCBI lineage: Eukaryota > Metazoa > Arthropoda > Malacostraca > Amphipoda > Caprellidae > Caprella > Caprella mutica. Next base: position 77,980 of record CANNZV010002844.1, read on the forward strand.
AATAATTCGCAAGCCCTAAAAATCGCTGAAGTTGTTTTACATCTGTTGGTCTAGATGCTTCTCTAAGTTTTTCGTTTTGGATACATCGGATGCCCTCAGTAGTGACTCGATGTCCAAGAAAATCAATTTCGTGTTTAAAGAATTCACACTTCTCCAATTTTAACCTCAAATGAGCGTCACGTAAATTCATTAGCACTTGGCCAATATCATTTAAATGTTGTTCATATGATCGACTAAAAATTAGGATGTCATCAATAAATACGAAACATAGTTTCCCTAATACATTACTTAACGCTTTTGTCATTATTGCTTGAAATACTTTTGGACTATTGACATAACCGAATGGTAGCTTTTTAAACTGCCACTTTTTACCATTTACCGCAAATGCTGTAAGCTTTTTAGACTCCTCGGAGAGTTCCACCTGGTGAAATGCACTCCTCAGATCTAAACTAGAAAATATCTTTGATCCACCTAAAGATCCAAGCATGTCGTCAACCCTAGGTAACGGAAATCCTTGTATATGGACACACTTATTTAATGATCTGAAATCTATTACGGGTCGTATTTCCCCATTCTTTTTATGAACAACAATAACCGGGAAGTTGTACTCGGACATTGAAGGTTCTATAGTTCCTTCCTTTAACATTGACTTATTGACTTCTTCAAGTTGTTCTTGAAATTTATGTGGTATTCTATACGGTATCTTGTTTATCACTATATTAGGATCTTTCAATATTATTGTGTGTTTACATATACTAGTAGTCCCGATTTCTTCGTCCTTGATCGTGATTACGTCTCTAAAGTCATTTAGTAACTGCGTCCTTTTGTCTTCATACTCTGACATTCCACATGATATGTCAGCATTAACTAACCTTCTCGGTGCTGATGGCACTGTCTGAGAATTGTTTTCTACATCAGCACTTAATGTGCTGTCACGGCTTCTATCAGCGCTTCCGTCACGTGATATTTTACACTTCATATCTCGGTTGCCATGCGTTGTAACTAATGGCTCTCCATTAGTTCCAACTGCATGTACCTTTGACTTTTCATAAATTAGTTCAGGGGTAACGTTTCGTTCAAATGGCTTTGGTTTTTCGTCACTCAACACGTTTCCTAACCTAGATTTATGAGTCCTATTATTTAAACACTCCGATATAGTCGCTATATTTACTTCGACTTGCTCTTCGTACGTCTGGAGGTTCCCAACTATCATATTGTCCCGTAATATGATATCACTATCCGTCGGATTCATTACGAAAACTGGGCATATTGACACTTGATCTCCCTCTTTTTTTGTGTCTTCGATTTTTATTAGTGTTTCGGCTATCACTAAACCACTATTGAAACTTCTTTTAGCTATAATATAACTTCCTGCTTCGTTGTTTTTGACAAACCCATACAATATTTGTACGCTGTTTGCCTCAACGACTAAGCTATTTATATGAACATTTCCGTTCTTCTCGCGTTTTTTATTTTTATTCCTTGACTTCGTTTTTACCTCGGATTTCATAACCTCCGTTTGCCCTTTTTGTTGAGGTTTAAACCTTACTTTCGCAATACTACTGCGGTTGTTTGTTCGTTCGTTTATTTGTCTTATCAACGTTCTTCGTTTTGACCTATTTGAAGTAAGGACCAGCTCTGATATTAAGCAATCTGTGCTTAATAGTTCTTTAGTAGCTATTCTACGTTTTTCCATAAACGGAATTTTTTCTTCACCTAATTTCAATATTTTCTTATCAAAATCAATTTGCGCGTTCGTTAACACGTCCCTTCCTAATATTACATCATATGGTAAGCTGTTGTTGTTGATTAGTAAAGCGTTTACTGTTTGCTTACGTGATTTCGACATTAGTTCAAATTTTACTTCACCTTTTACTTCGGAACGTCCGTTTATGCCTTTAATAGTTACGTTTGATTTTATTATGTCCTCGTGACTCGCCTTGTAATTAAAATTACGACTGTTTAAAATCGTTCTCTCGCTCCCTGAATCTATTAAAGCTTCCCAATCAAATTCTTTACTATGTAAAATTATCGTTGGCTTAGAAGTCCCTTTTATCGTATAATGACAGTCCATCAATCCGCTTAATTCATCTTTATTTTTTACTAATTGGACTGTTATATATGTTTCGCTCATTTTTTTATCCTCAACGCTTAACTCTTCTTCTTTTAATAAATCGAACTTATTTTTACATTCACAACTTGTGTTGAGTGACGATTTACCTTTGCTATTGAATTTAACGTGCACTGGATCTAATTTATTCATGTTCAATTCACTTTCGTACACGGAGCTACCGACCGTTTTCCCGTGAGACCTATCTTGTTTTTTACTTCTGTTTGTATTTACATGTTTTTGCGAAAATCCTTGGCCTGTTGAGCCCGACATTCTCTACCTATATGTCCTATTTTGTTACAACGGTAGCACTTAATTGTACCACTGCTGCTGTGAGGGGTAAGGGTAGGGTGTTGGTTATTAGTGTTGTGTACGTATGCTCTGCCTGTGTGATTGTATTTGTATCTGCTTCTGCGTGCATACCTACCTGCTGTTCCTGTTCCTCTATTTCTTGTGTCATAAGTGTAATATGCTTCTGTATCTTCTAGCATATCCTCGTGAAAATTGCCTTGATTCTCACCCTCGGGTTTTTCTATCAAAAAAGTTTCTGTGTCATTGAAATTCTTTTTTGGTATTAGAATTTTTTTATCATGTGGCAAAGATCTTATTTTCTTCGTTGTAGCAGACAGTAAATTAGCTGTTGTCTTAAAAGGACCTTCTACGACTCCTTTGATGATACTGGGGTTGATCTGTGGACCCAATATTGTTAAATACATTGATGTATTCATGAGGTCTTTTGCGTGATTTTTTAATTTGCGTGTGAATGATTCATCACTTTCAGTTGCTGTCCTTATTGGAAATTGGGCGTTCATTGTGTCGTCATTTAATATAAAATCCGTGACTTCTCCTATTTTTTCTAATGTACTTAAGATGTCACTGGCAGCTGTAGCTTCATCCTTCAATTTATTAGTGTATAATTCATGACATACACTGTAGATATCCTTACTGTCTTTCTGCACATATATGTCTTCTAGTACCGTGCATATCTCTTGGTATGTGCTATCTTTAAATGTTTTACCGTTAACAACGTTATTAACAGTAATTTGAAAATCTCCTAGCTTGCAATCAGCGCTCCTGAAAAGGATCTTCTTTTTTTCTGCGTCATCTTTATCCCCTAAGCTGGATATATGATTATTTAATAGGCTGAGATGCTGACGAAACGTGTTCTTCTCCTCGAAAGCTGGATCCTCTGGCCTTCTTCTTCCCCTGAATATCGGCAATGAATCAGAATTTATGATCGTCGTACTCCTACTTTTAATTATCTCTTGGAGTTGAGCTTGTGTTAATTCAACCGCCATTTTGGGGGGTGTTTTGGGTGGTGTCTTGTGTTGTTTAGTTTTCTGTACTCTGGGTTTAGTTCGTCTTCCAGATCTAAGTTCTACAGCCTCAGCATTAATCGCTTCGTCCTCTGAGGTTGGCATGTGTTTCCTATCCTAATGAGGTGTTATTGTGTACTTAAACAAGTGTAATGCACGTGTAATCACTAATTACGAAAAAAAAAGAAGAAAAAATAATAGGCTATCCAAAAAAAATAATCCGTCAAACATTAAAAAATAATCATTCAAATAATAAATAATAAATGAAATATAATTTAATATAGAGCAATATTTGTTAAATCAATAAATATAAAATATTTATACCTTTCAATTAATAACGACACTCAGCAAAGCTAAAAGAAATGCATGCACATACATCTATAATTATAACTGCTGCAGTAATGATTAATTACCTTCTGCTTATTGCTTATTCATCAACACAATTCTTGACTAAACAGAACAGATTTATTCACCACTGACTAAGGTCTAACACTTAGATCTTACTCCGATCGCTTCAGAAATGAGACTGAAAGCGCAAGAATGACATTAGACTTATATGTTATACTCAACTTTCGGTTCCATGTACAGTGGGTCCCGCTTATCAGGTTTTGTCGTTGATTTTTGCTCTGATGTTAACTGTTATGATGTTAACTGAATGTTCACTGAGCGTTGTGCACTGTATGTTATGCACTGTATGTTAACTGAATGTTCACTGAATGTTAAAACTTCACTGAATGTTGAATGATCACTGAATGTTAAAGATTCATTGAATGTTGAATGATCACTGAATGTTGAATGATCACTGAATGTTGAATGATCACTGAATGTTGCAGTTTGAATAAATACTTTTCAGATGTAGTATTTAAACAAATTAGACTCTCAATTTCTGGTTGATTTACGGCTTTTTTGCATGTTGTTTATAATCGAATGTTTTCCATCACCATTCGTCAACGTGCAACGCTTAACCCATTCGCTTCCTCCCTCCGTGCTTTCCAGTTTCTTCCAGAATTTTCCAGAATTTTCCAGAATTTCCAGAATTTTTTTTTTTTTTTTTTTCAGACTGGTCAGTCTTGTTGATTGTCTCTGCTCATTCAAATTTCAAATTAGGCCATCTGTACTCTCCTTATCCTTCCGATAATTTTCGAGATGCCGTTTGCTTGACCTTGAGTTGAATTATCTTTATACTTTATCACAAAAACTGAACACCTTAATTGGATCGTACCTTCATATAGGGTCGCAAAACCCGGTCTTGCTGTAATCAAATACTCTCCAATCAGATGGTTAACTTAGTTTTTGGTAAATTACAAAGCTTTCAATCTTTTACCTTAGTAATTGAATTTCCGCACATTAAATTCGAATTACTTAATCACGCACCATACGGCCACCAATGTGACGTCTGTTAGTTTACTTCCCTATAACGTCTCAGTGTATGGGCTCTAAGTGATTAGGATCCTACTCTATAAAGTATTTTCAGATTCCTTTCTCTTTATATATCTCTTTCTACTAAATACTCATGGTACCATGCCCTAGAAC